>SNQJ01S0057863.1:40087-52842 GCA_010110895.2 Picea sitchensis
GTTGCATGTATGCTAATGGATAAAATTGTTTCTTCAAAGCAGTAATAAAATCATTCCAGGAGGATATTGTTTTACCATTTTTCTTTAGATCATCCTTAGTTTTGCTTTCCCACCATATGAGAGTTGTGCCTCCCAATTTGAGACTTGCAAATTGGATCTTTGTTTCATCATCAACAATCCTTTGTATCCTGCAATAGACTTAAAGCTGCCTAACCCAATTACCTAGCTTTTCTACATCTAATTCACCGTCATAAGTGGGTAAATTAAACTTTACATCTAGCTTTAATAAAGGCATACCAAAAGAATGATGAGTTTTTTTAGGTTGCTTTTCCTTGGAGGAATGTACACTTGCTTCACTTGTAGATGATGAGGATGAAGGAGAAGAAGGTTCTGAAGGTCCACCACCTCCAACTCCTCCTTTTGCTCTTACTGAAGATTCACCTTCTTCAACCTTTGGATTTCTTCGTTGTCCTCTTTCATGATAAAGTTCCTCTACTATGGCTTTCATAAATTGAAATACCTCAAAGAAATCATCCTCAGATGCAAAAGGACCTATTTTTCTCGGTGAAGACATCTCCCGTTTACGAGGTCTCCTTTGAATCTCTGGATTAAAAGCCTCAAATTTGTAACATTCCCCCCGACCATCAACCCCACTGGCCAGGCAAACGCTACTGTGCAGAACAACATCATTCTCATACTTAATTAATAACATGCATTTAAATCAAATTAAACACAATTAACTCAGAGTAAGCACAAGATTACTGCTAACATAAATAATCCCTGGCATTAACAATAATTCATATGCACAACAAAATACATGATACATATAAGCATCACAAGCATGCAAAACATAATATTAAGCATAAGCTGATACTTATCTTTGAAACCGTGGTAATTCCACCAACTATGTGCAGGCCTTCCATGAACCTCCTAGCCTTAGACCACACTGCTCATCACTCTCAGCAGTAGGTCACCCCCGAGCTGGGACTAAGCTCCACCCAAGGCAAGGAATCCTAGTCTAGGCTGAGGTTACAGGGAAAACTGCACAGAATAACCGGAATGATTCTTCCTGGGATGCCTTCTTACGCCCACTACTAACAGACTCTCATTCCCCACATGCCTGTTCCACCCCGGAGTATACACCTTCACAAGCACAGTCCATCGGTGCTTCACCTCCCTCTCTGGGCCTCGACAACAGGCCGGATCAGGAATTCTCAGAGCTCTAAAGCTGGTGCTGGAATCTCTCTGGGAGAAAACCACTTCCCAACAGACTCTCTCACTTGGAGGGAGTTTCTCACAGGCCTTACAACCTTCCTCTTCAACCATGGGCTTGACAACCCCCTTCTTCAACCAGTGTCAGCCCAATTGCCGCAAGGTGAGGATAACAACAACAACAACTGATCAATTCCACTCAGGAAAAACAAAAGGTAGCAACCCAAAGACAGTTCGGGTACAGACTCGACTATGCAAGAGAGAATAGGCTGGGCTCATAGTGTACACAGGTGACACAACTCAATCCACGGGTTTTTCATTGGTTTCAGGGTGCGTGACAAGGAATTAACGCAGAGGTTGAACAGAGACTCAAATGGTTCAGACGACTGATACCTCGGCTTCTCAGGAAAACATTACAGTTTTCTGGTTTCCAAGCTGCGTGATGGTATGCAGAGGTCGAATACAGGGGCCACAGGACTCACGGTCCAGACAATMGACGGTCGAATGGAGGAGGAACCCCCAACATGTATCACTTCTCTGGTTTTAACTGCATGCGCTTGGGTCGACACATGTCACCCATGATGCTGCATGCACTCCATCAGCATGCGTTCCTATCCAGGAACTTAGGACAGAACAAATATTTCACATGGCTTTTGGAATAATATTAAAATATTATTCCCAAGGACTTAAGCCCCTAGGCTCAACACTTAGCCTCTCTTTCCCACCTTCCAGCCCCCAATCCCTTACCCATTCTATGGAAGCTTAGTCCCCCATCACTCATTCATCGTGGTCGGTCTGCACGCAACGGTGTTTATATTTTTTTTTAATATTCTGCATGATTACATATACAAAAGGAGGCTCCCGACCTTAACACTTAGGCTCTCCGGCCTAATAACACATAAGCCCACCAACTTATATAAACTTGGCTCACCAGCCTATAAAACATAATTACAATTCATAATGCAAGCTTTACATTTCATAGACATGATTTACAACAGGGCTTGGCCTTGGGGACATTACAAAGTTGGAATTCTCCTCGCTTGAGTTTGGCTCTAGTGATCATCCAATGCTTGCAATTCCTGTCAAACCTTCAAAACCAAATTCTCTGATACCATAAACTTGATCCAAAAATGATAGGTTTTACTGACAATTGCAAGTTAATTTTAATGTACTTTATGCATCGGATCGATAAGAATGTGAAACACATAAAACTCTATAACTTGTTGCGGAATAATAATTATGACTTTTACTTTATGCTCATTAATAATTAAAGAGTTCAACTATTATAAACCATTCTACAAATTAAGAGAAGATAACAACAAACAAGAAAGAGAAGTAGACACAAGAACTTGATAATGGAGTTCACCAATCTTTGGCTACGTTTCCGGGCCCACTTCCAAGTGGAGGACCTCTTTATTGCTATTCAAATGCTCAAGTTCTCTTTACATTGGCTCTTTTCTATTACAAAAGGCTTCTAATCTATTGTACAAGACCTTCTTGTTCAGATACATACATGCCTCAACAAACTCCTCTAAAAAACATGACAAAAATGCCTCTCAAAACATGAGAAATGGCCAAATTACAGAAGCTGCTCCTCAAAATCCCTGCATCAAAAGTTTCCTCTCAAGCTCAAAAATCCTGGTTTGTATAGTTTTTAGGCTCAGATGAGGAAGCCCAACTTCCCACAAGAATCTGACCTCTTTTTTTGGATCAAATCCCCCTTCAAATGGAAAAAAATATCCTATTACAGGCATACAATCAATCAAAACACCATATAATATGGTCAAAAACCCACTTCTGCAACCAAAATTCAAAAATATCCCCTAGGGTTGGGTGCACGCTCTAAAATGAGGTCATATGACTCTTAGGTGACCAAGCGCTAGCCCTTTGGGTTGCGCGCTGGCCCCTAGCCTTCACAATTGTGGTCATGTGTGCAATTTTAATGGGACCGCACCCCTCCTGTTGCGCCTAGCCCTTTGGTTATGGCTCCCGTAGCATGTGGAGACCATTGCTAATTGCGCACGCACTGGTGGTTGTATGTCCGAGTCATATGCATAGAGGGTGCCCCAAATCTCACCCCTTTACTTGATTTGAAACGTGGCCCCGTGCCTAACAGTTATGCCATCGGAGGAGCGCCCAATCCTTTACACTGTGGTTACATGTGGTGATAAAGCCATGGGGCTGGGGCTTAGCCTCAGCCTCCTTCTGCCCCATACATCAATACATACACTTTATATAGTTTAAATGGGTGGTAATAAAAAATACCAAAGCATGGCGCGTTGGTTAATGGACCTTCCCCAAAGCTATGCTCGACCAAAGGTCATGAGATCGAACCCCATGAGCTCCAAACTATTTTTGCCATTCAACTAGTGATGGGGTGGCACGTGGCAGCCCATGTCTGGGCCACGTGGTACCCTTTCATTGGTCCTCCACGATGCCACATGTCAACACTGTATTGGTCCTTGTCACTATCAAGTAACCCCACTGCTGTGCTGCCACATGTCACTATGCTACATCAACATTGACTTTTTTCCAGTTTGACTGTTGACTTTTTTACCTCTTTGAGAATCTGATCAGAGGGCGATAACTCTCACATACAGAGCCTATTTGAGAAAGTAAATATATGGTTGGAATCAGTGCAATGAGCTGGTCGCAATGGAATTGGTTTCATTCAATTACGAGAACTTTCATTTTTGAGCATTTTCTAGACCTAGGGAGCCTCATGGATCATAAGGTTCCCCAATCCTACTGGACCCCACTCAACTCGTCAACCCATTGAAGTTTAACATGTGCCATCACACCGATGTTCTTAGTTAGTATCAATTTGACATGTCACCATAGGGATCTTAGGGTTTCTCGATTAGAGAATGACATTTGTCCCTCTCCTATAGTCCAATTAAAGTCCTTAATCAATATTTTGTAGAATACCATTCTTTGGTAATTAATTGCTTAAACCTCATTAAGGATAATTATTCTCCACAAACTAATTATCCAATAATTAATTTTTTCTTAGCCTAATACTCATGGCCTAGTAATTACTAAGGTTTTACTTTCTCTTTCCCTCCCCTTAGAAGTAGTTTAGCACTTATTCAATTAATTACTTATATGATAATTATGAGTAATTATATTATAACATAATGAGGTTAATTTCTCCATAATATACTTAATTTGATTAACTTTAATTAAGGTATATAATTCAGTTCCTCCCCGATATGCAACTCCATCATGAAATTTCACGTAATTTAACATATATATGAATATATGCATATTTATTTATTTATTGGGGAAAAGTATTAACTATATTCAACTTGATATTTATTATTACATTTATGCAACCATTGGAGTACGGGAGGGGTAGGTTCGGACCTTCGACCCTTTTGCTTGTACACTCTATCTCCCCCAAACATTCTGGAGTCCCGAAGCTCCGAACTCTCGGAGTTCCGAAGTCTCAATATCCTAGAGCCACGAACTCCCGAAGGGTCCACACTTACACTTGATTTCACATTAAATATTAAATTAAAAAAGGGAAAAGGGTTGGTACTTTTTCACATACTAATATCATAATAAACTCAATTAAAACATATTATATATCTTAATAAATCTTAGTATAATATAATATATTATATTATACCTCTCGAAAATCTCATCGAAGTTTAAACAATCTCTAATATTACATTTAATATTTAATATTGGAAACAAGGAGAAGATATTCGGGTCCACACCTTCGACTCTTCCATGCAATTCTTCATTCTCAAATAACCTGGAGTCCCAGAGGGGACCCACTTGTATTACATTATGATTTAAATACACTAAATTATTTTGGGATTATAATATAATCTATATTGTAATAAAGGTATATTATGACAAATTACGTTGATTGATCACATTAAAATACAATAATGTAATTATCTAAGCAACCTTGTACAAGGAAAAGTAGGGTTTGGGCCTTCATCAACTTTGGCTCGTGGATTCCATCACCCCAAACACCCTCGAGCCCCGAAGTCATGAATACCACGAGACGACTAAAGTATTTTGTCATGGGATGTGCTTTGACATTAGAATAATACTAAATTATATTCTCTCCAGTCTTAGGTCTATTACGCTCTAGGAACTTTAGCCTCCATTTTCAGAATAAAATAATAATAACATTAATAATAATGATAATAATAATATGTATATAGACATATATATACATATATCTCCATATCCCTGCACGATTTTATTACGTGGAGAATTTAAATGAAATTATTTTCTCTTATAGGAAAATAAGAAAAGGGAAAATATAATTTTCCAGTCTTTATAAAGGGATTTAATAAAAGTTTACATTCTAAGGAAATTTATACATTCTGGAAATTAAAAATATAATTACAATCTCGGATTCTTCCCAAATTTAGGAGATTTAACACAAGTTTAACATAAATGTTTATTTATGGCCCAAACAAAATTTTGGGAACTTTTGTATTTTAATTCAATTAGGAAATTTCATGTTTATTTCCTAATTATTTTCCTTTAATAACCATTTAAAATGACTTTTAATGTTTTTCCATATTTGGGATTATTTCCTTAAGTCCACACAAATTTGATATCCTCTAACTTTTCTGGAATAGGATTTGAGGACATACTAAAATAGAGCACTATTATGAAAAAAATCTCTCTCTCTTCTTTCAGAGGTTTTATAGAGATTTTTAACTATCCAATCATCATTTCTCAAGCATGCATTAAACTGTACATCACAGTCAACCACAAAATCCACTCCCATAAATCTTATTTTAACACATAGATAGTCAAGAGATAATGAATTAAATCAAATGAGCTTCAACTAAGACATTCTCTTTATTTTACTTAAATTTGTCAAGTCACTTTTGTCAGAAATTAAACTTACACAGTTCTAAAACATAGTATATAATTTTCTCTGATCTAAACACTACAAAGATTTAACAAAATATACCTATCTAGAAATCAGATAGTGTTGCAACTGCTAAAAGGGGTGCCCTTTTCCACTCAACCATAGGCATAACAATTTCTAGAATGATTTACCACTGGCCACCCCCTAGTTAGATCATGATGCTCTGAGAGAGACTCTTCCTTTTGTTTAGCAAAATCTCGAGACGAAGGTTACTCTCCTCCTCCCACAGGAACTTGGAAAATTGGTTTTCTCTCCACCAAGAAAGGGAGTCTGAAATTAGTGCTTCCTCAGTCACTCATATTCTTTACAACCCCATTTATCAGCTTGGTTAGAAAACACTGCCAAGAAATTCCTATACCCAGAACAATTTTTTTTTCCAGTTCTATTCAGAACCAAAGATATTCACATGCTCTCCCTCTTTAGAAAATGGTCACCAAACCCATTCCCCTCCCATGTTCTTTTATGCCCATGAATTTTCTTCCTTTTCTTTCATTCCTCAACAAGATTTCGTGGGTCCAATTCCCAATTTCATGGGTCACATTGGGAATTTTTTAGATGGGTACTCTTCCCATTTCCTCATTGACTCTTGAGGAATACTTCCCAACTACCATATTGATTGGTAGTTAAATTATTTGGGTCAGAGTATTGTTCTGAGTTTGAACAATTTAAATCCAATAGAGTACTGGTCCGGTAGGGGTCATATCAACCATTACTGGTTCCCCTCACCATCTCTCTCATTCATCATGATCTACCTTGGAAACCCCATTCAATAATTATGCAACAATTTCCATTTTAATTAGTAACATAAATATATATACATTACATTCTATAAAAAGGTTCATCAATTCAAACATCCACACATAATCAGTTTGCCCATAGTCTTTTAGCAAGCTACAGTTATATTTACAAGTTGGGGGGAACAAGGGTATTACAATCCCCTCCCCCTTAAAGGAATATCGTCCTTTGTGTTCTACCTGTCGTTGCGCTCTTTATATACAACAATGAACAAAAATGGGTATGCATGTTTCATGGCATCCTCCATTTCCCATGTAGCTTCATTTGAACCAAAGTGTTTCCACTACACCTTGGCCTGTGCAATGGTTCTATTCCCAAGTGGGATTTATTTTCTGTCTATTATGTGTTGTGGCTCTGGTAGGAATTCTCCCTCTGGTTCCACCTGAATCACAGACCAATCAATTATATGATTAGAATCATGTACATATTTCTTCAGTGATGAAACATGAAAAACACTATGTGTCTTCACTGTGGGAGGAAGTGCTAGTCTATATGCTACAGGTCCCAATATGTCCAAAATTTGAAAGGTTCCAAAATACCGAGGTGCCATCTTGGCACAAGTTCCCATTCTCAAGGAACTTTTTTTGGGCCTAACTCGGAGATACATGTGATCCCCTGCCTTGAACTCTCTAGGAGTCCTTTTTCTGTCTCCATATATTTTTTGTTTATCCTGAGCTATCTTCAGATTCTATTTTATTTGAACTACTTGTTGTTCCACTTCTTTTAGCATATATGTCCCGAGTGTAATTATTCCTATTGGTTTATTCTAGTTGACTATAATATTGCATTGTCTACCACAAAGATCCTCAAAAGGGCTCATCTTCAATGACTCTTGATAGCCATTGTTATAAGAAAATTCTACCATAGGTAGGTAGTCTTCACACTTCTTGGGCCGATGCATCACATGCATCCTTAACATGTCCTCTAACACTTGGTTTACCCTCTCTATTTTCCCATCAGTTTGAGGGTGATAGGATGTACTAAATAGAAATTTAGTTTCAATACCAACAAATAGATATTTCCAAAAGTTTGAAGTAAATTTTATATCTCTGTCTGATATGATTTCCTTAGGCATGCCATGCAATGTAAATATTTCTTTCATGAAAATACTGGAAATATATATTGCCTTGCAAGTTGACTTGACAGGGATAAAGTAAGCAGCTTTGCTCAGTTTGTCCACAACTACCATAATGACATCATTCTGCTTGGTTGATTTAGGCAATCCAATGATGAAATCCATGGAGATGGTTTCCCATTTCCATTTAGGAATTGGTAGGGGATGCAAAATCCTTGTTGGATTCTAGTCCTCTACCTTAACCTATTGACATTATAGACATTTAACTAAGTATTCAACTATGTCCTTTTTCAGTCCGGGCCAATAAAACAATTTCTTAGTGGATGTGATCATTTTTTGATAACCCGGATGACCAATATATGGTATTTTATGTAGTTCATCCATTATGAACCTCTTCAAGTCGTCACAATTTGGAATATACAACCTACCTTGGTAATTTAGCAGGCCATGATTCAACAATTGATATCCCTCATGCTTCATCCCTATGGTCTCTTGCTCTAAGTATGATTTCATAGTCTTGAAAAATGCATATGTTTCTTGTGCACTTTTGACTCTCTCCTTGATGTTTGGTTCACTAGTTCTTACAGCTTCCAAGTGAATCACTTTCATACTTCTACTAAGGGCATCAACCACCCTATTTTCATTTCCTTTAATATGTTTGATTTCAAAATCAAACTCACTGAGGAGATCCATCCACCTAGCTTGTCTAGCATTGAGTTTTGGTTCATCAAAACAAATATCTCAACCCACTATGGTGTGTCATAAGAACAAATATTCTACCTAGGAGGTAATGCCTCCACATTTTTAAATCATGTACTATGGCAGCCAATTCCAAATCGTGGGTCACATAATTGATTTCATGCTCATTTAATTTTCTAGATTCATAGAAAATCACATGCCCTTCTTGCATAAGGACTCCTCCGAGACCTTCCTTACAAGCATCTGTACACACAAGGAAGTCCTTGTTTGGGTCTGGAATATTCAACACAAGTGCATTGGTTAGAAGGTATTTTAGTTGTTGCAAGCTCTTTTTACATTTTTTTGTCCAAATAAATTTAACTCCCTTTTTTCTAAAGGGAGGTGATTGGACAACTAATCTTGGAAAATACTCTTATGAACCTTCTATAGTATCCCGCTAGGCTCATAAAATATATGATATCAAATACATCTTTTGGGGTAGGCTAATCCATGATGGATTTGATCTTTTCAGGATCAACTGTCATTCCTTCTTCATAGACAACATGGCCTAAGTAATGGACTTGTTTTGGAAAAAGTCACACTTACTAAACTTTGCATAGAGCTGATGTTATCTTCGCACTTGAAGCACTAACTTGAGATGTTCTTCATGATCTTCCCTACTCTTAGAATATATTAGGATATCATCAATGAAAACCAACACAAATCTATCTAAGAACTTACTAAGTACATTATTCATTAAGCACATAAAAGTGGATGGTGCATTGGTAAGCCCAAATGGCACCACCACAAATTCATAGTGCCCATATCTTGTATTAAAGGTTGTTTTGTGGATGTATTCATCCTTAATTTAGACTTGATGGTATCCATACCTCAAGTCAATCTTGGATAAAATTGTAGCACCCCTTAATTGATCAAATAAGTCATCAATCCTTGACAAGGGATACTTATTCTTAATGGTCATCTTATTGAGTTGTCTATAGTCTATGCACAACTTGAGTGTGCCATCCTTGTTCTTCATAAACAAAGTCGGCGCTCCCCAAGGAGACACACTAGGCCGAATGTAACCTTTGTCCAACATCTCCTTTAGCTATAGTTTGAGATCAACTAGCTCTGACGTACTCATTCTATAGGGTTCTCTAGACATTTTCACCACTTCGGGCACAAGTTATATTGAAATGTCAATATCTGTTTTTGGAGGTAGACCTAGTACCTCTTCTGGAAACATATCTTTATACTCTCTTAATATAGGATGGTCATCTAGGCTTGATTTATTGTCCTCAATAGATTTCAACACTTGTATTTCGTACAAAGGACATCCTTTTCTGCAGTACTTCCTCACTTGAAGGGTTGATATTTCTCTCACTGAGACATGATTTTGAATTCCTTGTAGGGCTATTTTCCTCCCTTCTTCATCTTCACACTCCAATTTTTTATTATAACAATCCAACTTGGATTTATGGGAAACCAACTAGTCCATGCCAATCAACAGGTCATAAGATCCTAAAGGAAGCACATTTAAGGTTGATTGGGTGGATAATCCATTCATAATGAATTTCCATGCTGGTATGACCTTTATCACTTTTCTTTTTGTTCCAGTGGCCAGCTATACCAACCATAATTTAGCATGTTTTACTTGTTGCAATTTACATTTCTCAACAGTTTGAGGGGAAATATAACTTAGATTAGAACTAGGGTCAATTAAAATGGAAACTAGATGGTTGGAAATCATACCTTCCATCTCCAACACTGAAGCTTGGCGGTCAACTTGTTTATTATCAAAGGATGCATAAACTTGTGGCATGCTCCTAGCTATATCATTGACTATGGTAGCCTCCTAGATGTTGTAGACTCTCTAATTGTCCCGTTGCCTATGTGGGCAGTCCCTCAACAAATTTTCTTCTCCAAAAACCCAACATTTAAAGGGTTCTCTCTTTGTATTATCAGTCTTTCCTGGCGCAAATCCAAAGGGTTTATTACCACTCAGAGATGGAAAATTCTGCTGATATACAATTTTAGTAGGAAGTCTCATCTTAGATATTTTCCCATGATTCTTAAATCTTGAGGATCTAAACCCCTTCTTCTTGAATCCCAATTTAATTTTCTTCTTTTCTTATTTCAATCTTTATGAGGTTATGCCTTATTCTTGAATTGATCGTAGCAGTACCTTGCCTTCCGAATAATGTCTTCTAAAGTATTAGGTTCATCAAACTCAATTATGCCCCGGAAGAACTGGGGCAGTCCACTAATAAACCATTGCATCTTTACCTTTTCATCCTTTATGTAGGGCACATACCTCATAATCTCAATAAATTTGTTGATATATTCATCTATTGTGAGCTATCCTATCTTTAGTTCATAAAACTCCTTGGTCTTCCCATCATAGTATTTTTTAGACAGATACTTCTTCTTAAAGTGTTTCTCAAATTGTTTCCATGACAAGTCCTTCTCATGGATTCCTTTCACATTCCTAAGGTCCTCCCACAAAATGGAGGTATTTCCATTCAATTTGAAAATGGATATTCAGACCTTTAAGTTTTCAGAGTAGTCATGGAATCTAAAGTACTTCTTTAAGCCAAGTAGCCAAACTTCAACTTCTTTCCCCTTTTTAATTTATCCATCGAAAGTGAGTGGTTTAGATTTATTAAACTCTTCAGGGTCATGGCTCTTGGAATGTTTCCTCTTCTTTCTTCTCCTCTGAGAATGTAAACTAGTCTCACTACTAGACACTTCCTTGGAGTTGTAAGTTTCCTCACTAGAGGATTCTTTCGTTAAAAGTCTATTGGATCCATGTTGGGCCTTCTTTGATGTGCTCCTCCTTGTGTGTCTACTTTCAATACCATGCTTTTGTATCTCAGTGGGACTTTTGGTTTTCTTAGTACGATGTTTGTTATCCCCTACCCTAGAAATAAATAAGGAGATCATGTCTCGAGGTCCACAGGTCCTAGACATGGAGTGTCGAGAGTCGGATGAATTGAGCATGGCCTCAGAGGGCCCGTCTTTTCTTCAGTGGTTCCCATTTATCAACAGTAGCAGTATCCATCCCACTAGCCTGGTCCTGAAGTAGCAGTAAGGCTTGCTCCATAAGGTAATGAGTTCGGGTATCATGGTATGTGTCACTCTGATTATTGAAGCACTTGAATATGTTGCATTGGATTCTCCTTCATTTCATAACGTTTGCTTGGAAATTATTCTTTTTGACTTGTTCATGTTAGAATATGAAAGAATGTTCTCGTTTTACCATTGAAAATATCATTATTGTCACCCAACCATAGGCCGAAGCCTCCCTCTGAGCACCTTGACCTTGACAGAGAGAAGAATCCTAGTAGAAATCCAATAGCCAATCAAGGCTAATGCACCAAGCAAGAAGTAACCAAAGCTGATCAAAGAGTCCAACCCAAAACTGGCGCAGCACCTTCCCCAGGACTTGCACACAAAACTACTAGACTTCAGTGCGCAGAAGTGGCTTTCTGCTATTCTGAGAAGTGTTTCAAATGAGAGACTAGCGCCCTGTATTTATAGTATTCCTGTAAAACTTGCTTGGGCCGACTTCTCATTATGGGTACTAATTAATTCATATTAATTATCTTTCTTCAACCAACATCTCATCTAGGGTTACTTTCATTTCTTTTCTTTCTTCCAGAACATTCTCATCATGTCAACGTTCACAATAGAGGTTCATACCTCCCGAAGCTACCATAATATCAACACTCCCTCATAGATAGGGAGGTATAAATGATAATGGTCTTGAGAACAAAAAAACCATTCAACTGGTAGTATCACGAGCATCGTCATTATTATCCAACTGGATAAACTCCATGAAAACTGGTACAATGTCAATTGATAGAACACGACTATGTTTATCCATGGTAGTACACAACTACTCAAACCGTGACACATAGTCACAAACAATGGAACATATCCACCACAGTATCATATCTCTACTGTTTGGAGACATGCAGTCTCCATAACAATCATTTGATATCAACCTACACAGAAAATATTGTTATGATATAAACTGAATCATCTGGGACATTCTTTCACTCACATCTGTGAGATCTGAAAGAGTAT
>SNQJ01S0057863.1:52852-79063 GCA_010110895.2 Picea sitchensis
CTACTGTTTGGAGACATGCAGTCTCCATAACAATCATTTGATATCAACCTACACAGAAAATATTGTTATGATATAAACTGAATCATCTGGGACATTCTTTCACTCACATCTGTGAGATCTGAAAGAGTATATTCCCTCAGAGTGGAACATCAACGATGGGCTATATGGACTATTCTTCTCAAGAAAGGAAGAATGATTGTTCTGATTTATGATCCTGGACCATTCCTCACCCTGGGCCATTCCTCCAACACTAAACAAAGTGTAACCTGGAGAGAATGAATCTTCCCTAAGGAATGCCTTTCCTTGATTGCTGAACCTGGACCATTCCCCACCCTGGGCCATTCCTCCGGCACTAAACAAAGTGAATCCTGGAGAGAATGAATCCACCCTAAGGAATGACTGTCCAGACCATTTCCCATGTTAACCACAAGAGGAAATGACTGTCCTGCACCAACCTCCAAAACAGACCATTCCTCATGTTAACCACAATGAGAAATCGCTGTCCAGCGAGGCAGGCCAGTCTTCTTGAGTAACCCTCAAGAAGAGAGACTTCCCTAGACCACTCCCCATGTTAACCACAATGGGAAGTCGTTGTCTATGGTACATCAACAATCTGGACCATTTTCCACTCTGGAAAATGTCTGTCCGTCAGAAATCTCAATCCACTTTCCGAACTAGAAAGAATCTGCCCAAGATGGACTATTTTTCAATCTTGAAAATGAATATCCTCAATTTAATAATATGTCAATTCTCCCTCCCAACCTGGGGAGTAATTTCTTCCCTTTCAACTAAGGGAGTTATTTCCACAATCCCCATCATGTCTCGGAAATATGCAGACTTTATTCTGGACAAAGGCTTTGTTAGGATATCTGTTATCTTCTCATCTGTGGGGATATAATANATCAACAATCTGGACCATTTTCCACTCTGGAAAATGTCTGTCCGTCAGAAATCTCAATCCACTTTCCGAACTAGAAAGAATCTGCCCAAGATGGACTATTTTTCAATCTTGAAAATGAATATCCTCAATTTAATAATATGTCAGTGCTCCCTCCCAACCTGGGGAGTAATTTCTTCCCTTTCAACTAAGGGAGTTATTTCCACAATCCCCATCATGTCTCGGAAATATGCAGACTTTATTCTGGACAAAGGCTTTGTTAGGATATCTGTTATCTTCTCATATGTGGGGATATAATAGAGCTTTACTTCTCCTTCCTGGACTTTATCTCGAATAAATTAGTATTTTATCTCAATATGTTTCAATCTTTCATGAAACACTGGGTATTCTATTAGTCTTATACAACTCTGATTATCACAATGTATTATGGTTGAATCTGGAACCTGATCAAATAAATCGGAGATTAGCTTCCTCAGCTATATTGCTTCTGTGCATGCTTCACATGCTGTGATTTATTCTGCTTCTGCTGTGATGAGTGCGAAATACTTCTGTTTCCTACTGCCCCAAGATATCATAGTGGAACCCAAGCTGAAACACATTCCTGAAGTACTCTACCTGTCTTCTGCACTTCCTACCCAATTTGAATCTGTGAATCCATGAAGCTGTATATCATTGGATGCGGTATATCTTAAGCCATAGTTTATTGTCCCACAAATATATCTTAGGACATGCTTTGCAACTATCCAATTCTCATGCCTAGGTTCCACCTGGAACTGGATTAGTTTATTCACGACAAATAAAATGTCTGGTCGAGTATTTACCAAATACATCAATGACAAAATTAATTGTCGATATAGTGATGGATCTACTAGATCAGAATCTGGATCTTTTACTTTTCTTATGTCTGTAGTCATAGGAGTGTCCATGGATTTGAAATCCATCATTTCAAACTTCTGAAGAATCTTTATTGCATAGTTTCCTTGCCAAAGGAATACTTCACCATGTTTTTGCCATACTTCTAGTCCCAAGTAATAATGCATGAGACCTAGATCTTTCATATCAAATCCAGAAGCTAGTTCCTTTTTGCATTGGATGATGAGAGACTCTTCACCTGTTATGAATAAATCGTCAACATATAGTAATAGAATTATAGGTGCATTGTCCATGACTTTGTAGTAAAGGTTTGGATCTACATGAATTTTGGAGAAACCAAGTCTCGTTAGATAACTATCCATTCTGGCATACCAAGCCCTTGGAGCTTGCTTGAGTCCATATAAATATTTCTTTAATCTGCACACGTGAGTGTCTTTTTAATGTACTTCAAACCCTTGAGGTTGTTCAATATATTCTTCTTCTTCGATTGCTCCATTTAGGAAAGATGTCTTTACATCCATCTGATGTAAGTTCCATCCCATGGAAGCGGTAAGAGATATGATAGATCTAATGGAAGTATATCTAGCAACCAGAGAAAAAGTTTCATCATAGTCTTCTCCCTCCTTCTGGGAGAACCCTCTAGCTATGAACCTTTCTTTATATTTATCCACGCTTCCGTCTGCTGCATGTTTGATCTTATATACCCATTTTGAAGTTACCACTGATTTTTCTTTAGGTCTAGGTACAATTTCCTATACATCATTTTTCATAATGGATTGGTGTTCTTCTTTCATAGCTTCTTTCCATTGTTTCTTTTGAATTGCTTCTTCAAATGTGGTAGGTTCTTCATCTAGAAGCTTCGTCATATATGCTACATAACTTAAGAACCTTTTAGGCTTCTTACTTTTTCTGAATGTTCCTTTTGGAACCTTGAGTCTTTTTGCGTCTTGTAAGGTAGCTTCAAGCCAAGCTAGTCGTTTCTTGGTCTTAGGTACAGTGTCTGAATCAATGGTCTCACATGGTTGCATAGGATGATCAGGTTGTTCCTTTTCGTCATTTTGGTTTTCTGTGCTTTCTTCAATAGGTTCTTCATTCTCTTCTTCTTCTATAGTTTCTTCTATGGATTCTTGAAAGCCATCTTTTCATTGAATTTCACGTCTCTGCTGAATTTGATCTTATGTTGTTTTGGAATATAGATTCTATAAGATTTGGATGAATCGCTATATCCCACAAATATCCCCTTCTTTCTCGAGGATTCTAGTTTATTCCTTTTGTCCTTGGGAATGTGAGAGTAAACATGACATCCAAATATTCTTAGGTTTTCCACATTAGGTTTCTTACCTGAGAAGGCTTCTTTTGGAGTCATGTCCTTCAATATGCGATGAGGACTTTCGTTTTGCACATATATTGTTGTCATGGCTACTTCTCCCCATAAGAACATGGATAAACCTTGATCATTTAGTAGTGATTTTACTGTTTCTTCGATAGATATGTTCTTTCTTTCTGCTACACCATTTTGTTGAGGATTATGAGGAACAATCAACTCCCTCCTAATCCCTGCCGATTTGCAGAATGCAATGAATTCCTTCGAGGTGTATTCTCCTCCATTATTTGTTCTTAATGTTTTGATCTTCTTGTTTGTGAGGTTCTCTTTCTCTACTTGGAATTCTTGAAACTTGCTGAATACTTCGTCTTTTGTCTTTATTAGATATAACTAGGTCTTTTTTGAATAATCATCTATGAATATTACGTAGTAAAGAGATCCTCCTAGAGATTTGACTGGCATCGAACCACAAACATTTGAGTGTATCAGATCTAGAATCTCCTTAGATCTGTTGTTGCTACTTGGGAATGGTTTCTTGATATTCTTCCCAATAACACATCCTTTGCAAATTCCTTCATGTGTGGACTGCAATTCTGGTATTCCCTCAACCATCCTTTTGAGAAAAGGTAATGATTGATAATTAATATGAGCATACCTTCTATGCTAGAGTTCATTGGGATTGACTTCGTCATGTACGAGGGATTCTTCATTTTGTTCTAGTAGTTTATATAGATTTCCTTCACAACTTCCAATAACCCTAGCATTCTCTATGCTGGAGTCTTTATGCCAAGATAACACCATTCCATCTACGAAATCTATTCTGTTTCCTTTGTGTTCTAGAGAAGATATCGATACAAGATTCTTTTCTAAACTAGGTACATATAAAACATTGCTTAAATGAACATTGTTACCTGTTTTCAACTTGACAGAGGCTTGTCCAAATCCTTCGACTGGGTAAGTGCTTTTGTCTCCAAGCTCTACCTTGTACGATGTCTTCTTCTCATTTAGATTTGAGAGTCTATCTTGATCTCCCGTCATGTTCCTAGAAGCTCCACTATCGATTATCCACATGTCATCTTCAATCATTCCAGTGAGTGTTGAGTAGTGTAAAAAACTGATCTTTTCACTCATGTCTTCGGTTGACTGGTAGCTGGTCATGCTTTGATCCAAAACTTCAACTCTAACATTTTTGTCTTCTGAGAGAGCCAAAAGGTGCGTTGAACTAGGGCACATTTGAATATCTTCTCCTTGAGCGAGATGCTCCATCACAAGGTGTCGCATCTGAGATTTAGGGTTTCTGCAACTGCTCCTGCTAGTAACCCTAGAGAAAGTGTTTTGGAAGCTTCTCCTGCTAGTAACCCTAGCAGCAGTTCCTCAATGAGCTCAGTATCCGAATGGCTATGCTTCCTTCCAGTGGTTAGACTTAATGAAGGAGGTGTGGGCCCATAACCTGTTAGAATATGAAAGAATGTGCTCGTTTTACCATTGACAATATCACTATTGTCACCCAACCATAGGCCGAAGCCACCCTTCGAGCACCTTTACCTTGACAGAGAGAAGAATCCTAGTAGAAATCCAATAACCAAGCAAGGATAATGCACCAATAAAGAAGTAACCAAAGATGATCAGAGAGTCCAACCCAAAACTAGCGCAACACCTTCCCTAGGACTTGCGCACAAAACTGCTAGACTGCAGTGTGCAAAAGTGGATTTCTGTGATTCTGAGAAGTGTGTCAAATGAGATATTGGCGCCCTATATTTATAGTATTCCTAGCTGACTTGCCTGGGCCAACTTCTCATTCTGTGTACTAATTAATTCATATTAATTATCTTTCTTCATCCGACATCTCAACTAGGGTTACTTTCATTTCTTTTCTTTCTTCTAGAACATTCTCATCATGTCAAAGGTCATAATAGAGGTTCATACCTCCCAAAGCTACCATAATATCAACAATTCATACCTATAAGGGTGAATTGATTCCCTAGTAAGTTGATCTCCCTTTAGGATGGGTTTCTACTGGGTGGGTTTGTGAAAGGTCATCGTTCGTTCCCTCCATACTTACCACTTTCCATATTTATTGCTCTGATCTCCCCCCTACCTTTGTTCATGCATTGGGATTTTCCACACTAGGAAGGGTTGTACCTTACCTCGTGGGAAGAAGGGGCTAAAGGCCCAGAGGGTAAAAGTAGGTGGAAATAGTTAAAATCCAACATTGAAACCTTTGATACGCTTCGCCAGGGATTCTCGAGAAAGCAGTAAAAATCTTGTCAGTACGAAAAGGGGAAACCATAAGATAAATAAACACTCAAGGTAATAGTTGGTGGATAAGAGGTCTCATCACGAGCTGAACTATTATTACCATAGGCATGTAGTGGTATGACACTACCACCTATCTGGTCACCAAACCAGAGTAGTGGCTCTTGGTGGCATAGCCAAGAGAAAGGGGTTCTCATCACAAGCCAAATGTCTCATCTCCGTGAAATGTTTGTGGATAACGCTGTCACCTCTATTCACCAAGCCAAGATAGTGTCCCTCAACTCTTTTCTTGAAGCATAAAAATTGAAAGATCAAAAGCAATGAAGCTAAGATAAGAGGCAATTAATGGGCTAAGAAACAATGGCATCCATGACAAGGTAAAACTCACCGTATAGAAAGGCACCCACATGTAAGGCTTACATTTCCATGTTATCACTCCACCCCATGCCCAAACACTTACCCCACTCCACATCATAAACTCACATGATATAGATTGGCTCTCGCCTGGGAAACATCCCAAACTTAAAGAGGATTATCCCAATAGGACACCATGAGACCCTCTCCAAACTTGACTTGTTAAATTGCATAATGTCTTTGAGCATTTGTCTCGATAAAGGGGGGTTTGATGCACATGTTTGGGTAATTTGATTATTGGATGTGATTTACATGTTATGATCCCCGTGGCTTATGAAACCCTGGAGGGCGTACTGGTTGTTGTTGTAGGACCTTTCCCAGTGGACAGGTACACATGGGGGAATGATTTGCTCGGACCTTCATGGGGGTTTAAATCCCATAGATGGATGTTGTAACCCCATCCAGGGGCAAGAAGACATCAAATATTTGCACCAGGAAGAAAGAAGGATGTTGTAACCCCATCTAGGGGCAAGAAGACATCAAATATTTGCACCAAGAAGAAAGAAGGATGTTGCCCTTGAAGACACCCTGGCAGACCTAGACCCAAGTGGATCTTTCTCTTCCACCTAGACATTGACCTTTGAGAGCCCATGATGTCACCATCATGACCCTGGACGTCATCCAGAGTCAGAGTTTGCATTTGAGGGAAATTGTCAGCTAGTTGGCGCATGTGGGCATCATTCAATGCTTTTGGAGGCCAAACGTTCTACATCTGGTGCCCAATGTTCCACCTTGGGGGATAAACGTCACCCTAGAAGGGCATGACATAACCCTTGGATATGATTTTATATGTTAATTAATTTTTTTTATGTCTAAATTGAATTTATTTGTAAATTGGCGAGGTCTGCCTTTATTTGACCTGAAATTAATTAAAGGTCGCCAGTTTTGTATAAATAAACAAAAAGTACATTCATTTTTACATCACAACTCCTCACACAAGAGGAGATGTCTGAAATTTGCACCCTAGTTAGGACTAGTGGCTGAAATTGTGAGGAGAACTCTTGTATAAGGCTGATTTTTTGCAAGTGGATCAATCTTGGACGCTTTTATGGTGATCTTGCATGGTATTTTCATGATGATTATTGGTGCAAGTAGGTACAATATGCATTCTTTGTCATTTATTGAATGGTTTATTTATGGTTTTATTTGCTCATACAATATTATGAGATTTCATGGTATACTTATTGCTTGAAGTAAGGAACTTAATTCGCTTTTTTCTTATTTTTTATTTGCCAAAGCTTTTCATTGATTTGATCTAGTAACTAGTAAACCCCTAGATCCCTAATTTGCTATCACTTTAAGGTTATGACCTAGTTACCTTTGCCTAAGTTTTTCCCATAATAAGCCTAAGGAGAGCAAGGTGTTAGGGCCTAGAATTGCCTACACCCTAGTATCTTGTTTCTTTAGGAAAATGCATAGGGGGACTTAAGTTACTACTTCTCCTACGCATTCTCCCTCTTAGAATTTTTTGTTTTATCAAAATTGATTTTCAGCCTTAGAAGAAGCCTCCACTTGACTCCATAAGCCCTAGAAGGCACTAGTTCTAGCCTCTCTCTTATTGAAGGATTGATCAAACACTCAAACACTCTTCTCCTAATCTTTTACTAACTATGAATAACCCAAACTTAGCCTAGATCACTAATATATTTGTTGTTGTTACAAAAGATTGCTACAACCATCTAACTACAACAAATTTTCTGCAAAACTGACCTTTAATGTTAGTTAGTCACCTCCGAAATTGCATGTGACAATTGATTATCATTATGCCTATTAAAATATAACTTTTTACAGTCTTTTTCAAGAAATTCTGAGGCATATTTCTTGCAGCTATTACATAATACTTATTGTTATTGTAAACTCTCATATTGCTGTAATTTTATATCAACTAGATTGTTTTTCAAAGGTTCATGGTCTTATGAAGCATTAACATCATTTGTTACTTGAAAGTTGCCATATTTTTCCTTTTTTGTCTTGTTCTGGGAAGATACACTTTATTTTCACGTCGCTTCATCTCTTAAATACCTAGAGAACCTTCTGACTTGGGTGACCATTGAGAGGGGGGTATTCTTGCATCCTTGCTTTAGTTTCATCGCCCCTTTGGGTCACTGGAGATGTCTCCCCTGGGGAAATATTGATATACTCCTAAATAGAAAGGGGTTTCCTATTAAGGCGACAGTGATAGGTCACCCCCTTGTTACGCCAATCTCGTCCCACTTGCTTTGGGCTTTGGGAAAGTATAGATTGTGCGATAACAATGTCTATCTACATCACTGGTTGTTGGCCCATGTTGCAACTACCTTTGTATTTCTAATAGGCTTTGTAGTAGCACTGCATTAATTTCAATTTTTTTTTCTTGTCCTTTTATCAACGTTTCGTTGTCATCCTTACAGCTCTGTAATTATGCCATGAGGATTCTTACAGTTTCAACCAAATCCAGAGGGGTTTCCACCTCCCTCCTCTCATTAGATTCTTCTTCTTTATCGTGGGAGATTTTCCCCAACTCATGGTGCGTCACCATTCTTTACGTTGTAGTTTTTCCTTGTTGTCCACTGACTATTTGAGTGCTGATAAAACATTTATGTTAGTTAATTATCTACTAGTTTATGAACAACACATGTAATTTGTAAGGTGAAGTCAACTTCACTATTTGGAACACTAGCAACACACAATTCATATCTTTTTTTTTTTTTGAACATATAAAAACATTAGAAAGTTTCATTCCTCTCTTCAGTAGTGGTTTAAATAAGCTTCTTATGAATGGGGTAAGATAGGATGTTACCCCTTAAAAGTTTTGTAATAAATTTTTATTCAAATCGTTCATGAACCCAAGTAGGCCAAGTGTTGTTGTCCGCTCTGATACCACTCTGTCACACACCTGACCCCTAAGTACCTTTTTAAGGGATGGGGTATAATTTTTTCTCTTTTCACAATCATCTCAAATCTCCTCTATCATAGCTCCATCATCTTCTGCTCATTAAGAGTTTTCTAACGACGGTAAGTTTGCTCAGAACTGAGCTTTGGAATGAGGGTTATGACCTTCCAAAGTTCTCAAGTTTACATAGTCAACATCTCTCTTAACTCCACGTGGCATCCTCGTGACCTCTCATTCTCCACGTCGATTGATGTGGCGACACCCTGGTCTTGATGTGGCACTAGCCTAGCCTTCCACAGTGGAAATTTGATCCATGCAGGCTTGCATCCATCGTAACTCGGGCCTTCTCCTAGCACACTCTTTGCTTACCTCCAATGAATATGGTATCAAGGAATATTCCATTTCTCTCGATGGACAATATCTATGCATGCAAGATCTCCTGACCTACAGTTAGGATCCATTCGACACCTAAGGTTCCCAAATCCTACTGGACCCCACTCAACTTGTTAACCCATTGAAGATTAGCATGCACCATCACACTGATGTTCTTAGTCAACATCAATTCGACATGTCACCATAGGGCGCTTAGGCTTGTTTGACTAGAGAATGACATTTGTCCCTCTCCTATAGTCCAATTAAATTCCTTAATTAGTATTTCGTAGAATACCATTCTTTGGTAATTAATTACTTAAACCTCATTAAGGATAATTATTCTCCACAAACTAATTATCCAATAATTAATTTTTTCTTAGCCTAATACTCATGGCCTAGTAATTACTAATGCTTTACTTTCTCTTCCCCCCCCCTTAAAAGTAATTTAACACTAATTCAATTAATTACTCATATGATAATTATGAGTAATTATAGTATAACACAATGAGTTTAATTTCTCCATAATATACTTAAGTTGATTAACTTTAATTAATGTATATAATTCAATTCCTCCTCGACACACAACTCCATACTGGATTTTCACGTAATTAACACATATATGAATATATCCATATTTATTTATTTTCTGGGGAAAAGGATTAACTATATTCAATTTGATATTTATTATTACATTTATGCAACCATTGGAGTACGAAAGGGGTAGGTTCGGACCTTCGACCCTTTTGCTTGTACACTCTATCTCCCCCAAACAGCCCGGAGTCTTGAAGTCTCGATCTCATGGAGCCCTGAACTTCCAAAGGGTCCACGCTTACACGTGATTTCACATTAAATATTAAATTAAAAAGGGAAAAAGGGTTGGTACTTTGTCACGTACAAATATCATAATAAAATCAATTAAAATATATTATATTACACCTTTTTGGAAATTGTGTCCAGCTTTATAAAGTCCCTAATATTATATTTAATATTTGAAATGAGAGAGAGAGAGATCTTCAGGTCAATCCCTTCGGCTCTCCAACACATTCTTTATACTCAATCCTCCCAAAACCCCAGAGTCTTGAAGCCCTGAAGTGGTCCCACTTATACACATTTACATATTATTTAATATTTAAAAGGAGTTTTCTTCATTCATGTATAACTATTTTAATAAATCCTAGTATAATATAATATAATATATTATATTATACCTCTCGAAAATATCACCCAGGTTTAAACAATGTCTAATATTATATTTAATATTTAATATTGGAAAGAAGGAGGAGATATTCGGGTCCACATCTTCGGCTCCTCCACACAATTCTTCATTCTCAAATAACCTGGAGTCTTGGAGTTCCGGAGTTCTGGAGGGGACCCACTTGTATTACATTATGATTTAAATACAATAAATTATTTTCGTATTATAATATAGTCTATATTGTAATAAAGGTATATTATGAAAAATTACGTTGATTGATCACATTAAAATACAATAATGTAACTAATTATAATTATTATCTAAGAAACCTTGTACAGGGGAAAGTAGGGTTCGAGCCTTCAACAACTTTGGCTTGTGGATTCCATCACCCCAAAAACCCTGGAGCCATGAAATCCCGAAGACCACGAGACAACAAAAGTATTTGGTCATGGGTTGTGCTTTGGCATTAGAATAATAATAAATTATATTCTCTTAAGTCTCAGGTCTATTACGCTCTAGGAACTTTAGCCTCCATTTTCAGAATAAAATAATAATGAGATTAATAATAATGATAATAATAATATGTATATAGACATATATATACACATATCTCCATATACCTGCACGATTTTATTACCTAGAGAATTTAAATGAAATTGTTTTCTCTTACAACTCCCTTCTCGTGGGTAAATGAGAAAATATTATTTCCTTATTACTGTACTTTACTATTCTTACCAAATTTAAGGGGATTGGTCTTAAGAAAAAGATTTACCTCCATAGTAAATTCGGTATTTCTACCGGGATTCACTGCCCACCAAAATTTAAAGGGATTCTTCCCAAATTTAGGAGATTTAACACAAGTTTGAACATAAATGTTTATTTATGCCCCAAAAAGAAATTTGGGAACCTTTGTATTTTAATTCAATTAGGAAATTTCGTGTTTATGTCCTAATTATTTTCCCTTAATAACCATTTAAAATGACTTTTAATGTTTTTCCATATTTGGGATTATTTCCTAAAGTCCACACAGATCTTATATCCTCTAACTTTTCTGGCATAGGATTTGAGGACATACTAAAATAGAGCACTATTATGCAGAAAAATCACTCTCTCTTCTTTCAGAGGTTTTATAGAGATTTTTAAGTGTTCAGTCATCATTTCCCAAGCATGCATTAAATTGTATCGCACAGTCAACCACAACATCTAATCCCAAAAATATTATTTTAACAAAAAGATATTCAAGAGATAAGGAATTAAATCAAATGAGCTTCAACTAAGACATTCTCTTTATTTTTCTTAAATTTCTCAAGTCACTTTTGTCAGAAATTAAACTTACACGGTTCTAAAACATAGTATATAATTTTCTCTAATCTAAACACTACAGAGATTTAACAAAATATACTTATCAAGAAACCAGATAGTGTTGCAATTTCTGAAAGGGGTGCCTTTTTCTACCCAACCGTAGGCAGAAAAAATCTTAGAAGGATTTATCATTGGCCATCCCCTAGCTAGATCATGATGCTCAGAGAGAGACTCTTCCTTTTGTTCAACAACAACTAGGGACATAGGTTACTCTCCTCCTCTCATAGGAACTTGGAAAATCGTTTTTCTCTCCACCAAGAAAGGGAGTCTGCAATGAGTGCTTCCTTAATCACTCATATTCTCCGCAACCCTATTTATCAGCTTGGTTAGAAAACACTGCCAAGAAATTACTTTACCTAGAACAAAATCATTTTTCAGTTCTCTTTAGAACCAAAGAGCTTCACATGCTCTCCCTCTTCAGAAAATGGTCACCAGACCCATTCCCCTTCCATGCTCTTTTCTGCCCACTAATTTTTCGTCATTTCTTTCCTTCCTCAGCAAGATTTCGTGGGTCCAATTCCCAATTTTTTGGGTCAGGTTAGGAAGTTTTTAGATGGGTACTCTGCCCATTTCCTTATTGACTCTTGAGGAAGACTTCCCAACAACCATCTTGACTGGTAATTAAATTCTCTAGGTCAGAGTACTATTCTGGGTTTGATTAATTTAAATCCAACATAGTACGAGTTTGGTAGGGTCATCTCAACCATTACTGGTTCCCCTCACCATTTCTCTCATGCATCATGATGTACCTTGGAAACCCCCTTCAACAATTATTCAATAATTTCCATTCTATTTGGAAACCCCTTCAACAATTATTCAATAATTTCCATTTTAATTAGTATCAATATATATATATATATATATATATATATATATATATACACACATTCACTACTACACATCCACACATAATTAGTCCGCTCATAGTCTTTTAACAAGTTATAGTTATATTTACAAGTTGGGGGAAACAAGGGTATTACAGATACCTTGAAACACATTTATTTTTGTGAAATTTGTTGGACTGCTAATAATATTCCTTGGGCCCAATCAGTTCATTGGTTCATCCACACTATGGATATGGTCCCTAGAATATGGTACATCTAGTTGGATATCAAGGGGAAAATGGTTGAGTGGACCCATTTGAGCTCCCAATTTTGTTTAACATTCAACTTCACAGTAGAAGATTTGGCCCAAAGAGAGGCTCTCCTCCAGATTGAAATTTTTATTTTTCATTGGTAGCCAAAGGAAGCCACACCTAGGGTGGTCTACTCGTATCATCATCTGGTGGAAAAACTAAAAGTACATTTTTGGAAGATTGATGTTGATAATGTTGATGATGATGACCCACAAGGAATCCAAATCAAATAATCCGAAGGAAAGAACACGCTAAAGGGTAGGAGAAAAATATGGTCTCCCTAGACTATAATGGCCCGATTAAAACCAATAAACATAATATTGGCATCGGGGAAGCACCCAAGATGGCCATCATTAGAGATTATTGGGATAAGGATGTTGTTGACCTCCTCAAGGAATATGAGGGCTTATTTCCCAAGAGTTTTTTTGAAATGAAAGGCATTGCAATATCGTTAGGGCCATGAATATTTATCTCAAACCATATTCCAAACCGGTTAAGCGAAGGACATATCGATTAAATCCCAAATATAAGGAAAAGGTACGCAAAGAATTGGATCATATGTTAGATGTTAGGATCATTGTCCTTGTAGAGGAGTCTAACTAGATTAGTCCTATGGTTGTGCAACCCAAAATGACTAGTGACATTCAAATCTGTGTATATATGAGAAGTCTCAACGCAACAAATTTTTAGGGTATCATTAGGTTCGAATCACAGAGGAGGATCAATCCAAAACCATATTTGTGGCACAATGGGGGTCCTTTTCATACACGGTAATTCCCTTTGGCATAAAGAATGCCCTTGCAGTATTTTTTTGGATATTGGTCGCAACCTTCAAGAAATTCATCCACAAGATTCTCAAATTTCACTTATATGATTGGACCATGTCCAGTTTATTGAAGGAAGACATGCAAACTCTTTAATTGATGCTCGATCGATACCACCAGCTCTAGATTTCATTAAATTTGAATAAATTCATCTTTTGTACAACCTTTGGCACATTGTTGGGCCATGTCGTGTGCAAGGATGGATTGTTGGTGGATCAAGATAACATCATCTCCACATTAGATATAGTGCCCCCCACTTTGGTCTAGGTAATGCACACCACATTGGGTCATACATGATACTATTGACTCTTCATTGAGAATTATTCCCAGATTGTTGCCCCATTGGAAAAACCACTATACAAAGATATTAATTATAGTTGGACACTAGAATGAAAAAATCTCAGGATACTCAAAAAGGGAATCTTGTCACTGTGCCAATTCTAGTTTTTCCTGACTGGTCTAAGCTCTTGCATGTCCACATAGATGCTTTGTCCATTGCACTGGGCGTTGTTCTTGTGTAGTTGGGAGAAAACAATATTGACCATCCACTATATTTTTCCAGTTGCAAGTTGTCAAATGCAGAAAATAATTATACTACAACAGAGTGTGAGGGCCTCACCATGGTACATGCATTGCATAAGTTTCTCCATTACTTGTTGGGGACCCCTTTCAAATTATTTATACATCACTTCGCACTCAAATATTTGGTCAACAACTCAGTTTTAGGAGGAATAATATGTCATTGGTTTTTTCTTTTCCAAGAGTTCGAGTTTGAATTTGTAGTCAAGCCGGTTAAAAACAATGTTGGACCAGATAATTTGTCCCAACTTGAGACTGGCGAGACTAGTCAAAGCCTAGATGATGAACTCCTGGATGCTCAACTCTTCCGATTTGAAGTAGTTCCTGATCAATTGGATGAAATCATGAAATTTCTCATGACAGAACAACCTCCACCAAGGTACACCCAGGCTCAACATCGTCATTTGGTCACCTAAAGTGAATATTATCAGTTGATTGTCGGGTAATTGTATGAGTTAGGTGCAGACATAATCCTGCGTCGGTGTGCATTAGAACACAAGCATGACTCAATTTTGTATGAAGCACAGGAAGGTATTGTTGGAGGATCACATGAAGGTATTACTGGAGGACACAATGTAGGTAAGGATACTATGCACAAAGTTATTTGCGTGGGACTCTAGTGGCTCCAACTCTTTGCAAATGTTAAGGACTATTGTAAATGTTGCGATGTATGCCAAAGAATTGGAAAGCCATATGGAAGAGATGAAATTCCTTTATTTCATGTGATCGCGCTGGAGCCTAGATCCGTTTGACAAATGGGAAATAGATTTTGTGGGTCCCATCAATCCCCCCATGAATCACACAATAGAATGCTACATTATTAATGTGATCGAATATATAACTAGATGGGATGAAGTCGCGCCAGTCAAAGATTGTACAACAAAAATGGTGGTGCACTTCATTTTTTAGAATGTAATCACCAGATTCAGATGTCTAAGGGTGTTGATGAGAAACTAGGGATCACATTTTATGAACAAGACCATTCAAAAACTCACTTAGGAGTTCATGATCGATCACCAGGTGATCACTCACTATCACCCTCAAGCCAATGGTACATTTGAAGATTTTAATAAAATTTTAGAGCATGATTTAACCAAGGTTTGTAATGTGTAGCATGATGACTGGAATCAACATATCCTCGCAGTATTATGGGATTGTATAGCAACGTGAAAAATGATAACAAAGAACACATCATTCATATTATTCTATGGAAAAGAAGTAGTCATGCCACTATAATTTGTTGTTCCCAGCCTTTGGGTTTCCCTTGCAATCCAGATGATAGATAACCAATCCCTTCAACAAAGATTAGATGAACTCATGGAACTAGAGGAGGATATAATGATGGAAGGGTTCAACTAGGTGGTTGAAAAGGAAAGACAAAAAGTAATGGCACGATTGCAACATTTTCCAGAAAATACTTCAACCTGGATCTTTAGTTTTGTCATATAACAACAAATATTTACAACATCCTAGCAAGCTACGCATGCGCTAGTTAGGTCCTTTCTAGCTAGTCTACATCATTGAAGCGAGTGTCAGCAATATGGAAACCTTACAAGGAAAACCAATCAAGGGACTCATTAATGGAAATAGGTTGAAGTTGTAATATGTCCCATAGGGGTCATTCGTCATTTATCCCCAACTCAACTTTGAATTTTGGTAGAACATGACTAGTGTAGGATGTACAACTTGTAGCACATCTCATAGTCGAAAAAATTTACCTTTTTGTCATAACATAATCCACATCAGTCACACATGATGTCTCCATAGATTGACAGTTTTGCAGTTTACCTTGATTTCCAAATTCATTCATTGTTATGGCAATTTCTTTCCTTTACCCCCCCTTCTCCAATTTTCCCAATTATTTTTCTAGCTTCCCATTCATAGCATGGCTTAACATACTATCCATACTCTATCATTTCAAGTTTAGTAAAGCATCCCAATATCCCACACTTCAATTTTCACATAGAATGCGACTTTGTAATCAACTGCTTGGCATAGGTCATTCCCCCTTCTTTCCTAGCAAGAAACAACTCAATTCCACATAGTCCCATGACCTATGTTTCATACTCGCGGCCATTCACTAGCTCTCTAAGCCCAAATATGGGTGAACTTTCATCATGCATCATCACCTTTGATGATAGGAAGAGACCCTACTCTCTTATTTGTCAATATCCCCACTCTCATCTATTTCCATGGATACTCCTCCAACAATAGAGAACTCGAGGAAAACCAATACATCTAGCTTAGTTGCTAGGCTCCCTATTCTCACCTATTTCCATGGATGTTGTGTTGGTTTTGTCACTTGGGTGAGAAAAACAACAACACTTACATGCCTAGTTGGGCCTGCTAGACAAGACAGAAGTTCTTGAGTGGGTTAAACAAGCCAAACACATGTAATAAACAAAGAAACAAACTAGAACAACCTATAAATAAAAGTTAGAATGCTTAAGAAACTTAAAACCATAAACAATCAACCAATGACCAAGATAATGCTACCAATGAATAACTATATTAGTAGGAAAAACATCGTAGAGAAAACTAAGAACTTATGAGTTCCCTCTTCCTCCTTGGGAGGGATCTTGAGTTCCCTAATGGAGAGCTCTTCTTACAATGGAAGAAGAATGGAAAATGGTGAAGAAAATCAATGCCTATTCCCTCAAGAGGTGAGTGGAATGGCCTATTGAAATGATGCTTGAATACTCCAAGGATAAAAGAGGATTCTCAAGGGGGAATTGAGGCAACGTAACAATACTATGAAGATATTGGTTTCTTACTGCACCCATGGCTTTCATTTATAGAATTTATTCAAGGAAAAATATAATTGGTTCTTGGTGTGAACAAGAGGCCTTTTAGGGCACCCTTTGGTCCTTGACCAACCCCCCATTCGGATTTCACTCAGATATGGAGGTCAAATCAGGTTGGGAGATGGTCCATAAGTGGTTGGGGGGATGACAAGAACTATAAATGCGTTGTTCACAAGAGTGCGCGGATTTTCTCGTACACAGTCGCGCAATGTGCGCTCTGAGGGATTTGTTTTCCCACGCACTGTGCGCGCGCTTCCTTTAGTGAACTTGCGCATATCATTTTTTGCCCACTTCTATAGTGTTTTCCTTTTGAAATGTATTTTAGTGCTGTAGGTGAACTAATTTTTGTTGGCATTGTTGTGTTTCTGTAACCATTTGCATGCAATGCTGGAGACACTATTTTCAGTGATAACAAATGCCCCCTGAGGTGTGACGTTAGGAGCATACGTATAGCCAAAATACATCAATGTTTCTTCTACTGAGAGTGTCATTGTAATGAAGAGTGATGAGAGGAACTGCAAGAGCGATCCATCAGAGGGAGAGGGGAAACTGTGGGACCCAAACATTTTTCTAGGGAGAAAAAGGAAAATTTGTATACAAAAGAGGTGGGTATGCCCCATGCTTGTGTCATGTAATGTAAGATGATAAATGAAGATGTATGCTGGTGTAGATAACTGTAGCGCCCTTCAGGGCGATTGATAATGACATATGACAATTTTGAATGGTGAACATACTCTGAAGTGAGGCAAGGACACCTGTAAGAAGTTTCGATGACTCGTAGGCATTGATGGCCTAACGAATTCAAAGGTCTTCGGTTGGTATAAAAAAATCGCAATGGTCACATAGTAAGACCCATCATAACATGAGATTTTTTTGAAGTTGAATGTTATGGGGTTCAACGGAATCAAATATCAATGACGAGTCTCTCTGTGCCGTCCGAGACTCCTCATTGTAAAGGTAATGAGAGTCAAGATATTGCCTCCCTTCTGGAATCTGTGCTACTGTCGACAGAAAGGGAGACACGACTCCAAGAAGAAAAGGGCTTCATGAAATCCATTGAGATGAGATCAGGTACCGATAGGTAACATGAAAGAAGTCAAGATGTAGTGAGACTCAATACTACCCTTGGTTGGTGAATTTTGAAGGGGATTGGCAGCAACCGTAAAACAATATCTAGTGCCAAGGGGAGGACTAGATGTGGGGATAAATTGTGCAAGAGGCTAACAAAGTGGAAAAACTCATAGATCATGGGTACATGGACTTGGGATACTCAGGGTTTATGAATGATGTTAGAATGAAGAGAGAGAGTGGATGCCCCAACCGAGGGTGACATGGGTTGCTTTTCCTATAAAAATAAGTTCATCAGAGGTGATGACAAAAAGCTAAGTAAAAGATGAAAATAAAGGATTTTTACAATTACCAAATAAATAAAGAATAATTTGGGATGAGTGTACATATACAGAAACGGGTGCCCTAGTGCAAAATGGCTAGGCCTGTGAGGGTGCACGTTGTGAAAGAGAACCGGTGGAGGGTGGGGGCCCCATGGGTGGGTTTCTATATGAGGTAAATGAATGGAGGACAATATGCAGGTGGGAAAACTGGTGGTGGATGAGAAGGAGGGATAATGATGTTGCGGAGGTACAGTCAATAGAGCAAAGATGATATAACCTAGGAGCCCATTGGGAAATATAGAAATATGATGGGAAGAAGTATGTGGCTTATTATCGGGATTGAAAAAGACTATTAGGACTCCCATCCCTAGGGGGTGAAATCAACATGAGTGTCAAGTTTCCAAGGGGAACTATGAATGGGAAAAATCATGTGGGGAAGAGTGCTACCGGGTGATAGTACCAAAATGCGACGAAGGTGATGGTACTTTAGAGCTGGATGTAGGGACCCTAAAGGTAAATGTTAGAGGGTGTGACTGGGAGATGCAATTGATTTACAGAGGGAATAATTACATGACAATGTCAAACATATACCTGTAGGGGCCGTGTCGTTGTGATGACCAAGTACCTGCACAAAAAAAAACAAATACCTGACGTGAACGATATCTGATGATAAAGAACATATAGTAGTTATTTGATAATTTTGAACATGAGCATGCGTACCTGAACATGACGTGAGAAAAAGTCTCCCCTGGGGCCAAGTTCAGATGATGACCCAGGGAATGTGACTGTGTAGATGGCAGGAACAAGATCTAGTGGTTGAGATTGGATCGAAAAATGGAGGCTCGAGGCTCCTGTAACTGAGTGTGGAAGTTTGGAAAAAGGGACTATATGTGGCTGGTGGGCCCACAATGCCACCTCATTTGTACCTGTCGCTATAGTGATTTGACGAGAGAATTTGGAGGAGATATGGAAAATATCTGCAGAGGGAATGGGGGAAGTAACTTGCATCACATGAGGTAAGGTGGTCGTATGAAGTTGAATAGGGGTTGATTGACAACGCCTATATTCAATAATCAAAGTACATTGGTATGTGAAATGAGCAAGTGAGTCACATAGAGTACAAGGACATCACATCCGTTCGGGGACTAACGTAGAGACATAATAGATGTCAGTAATGTGGGTAGCAGTAGGGAGAGCCTGAGGGGGCCCAGGCTAGGATGTTTAGCGTAATGCAACCAATGTTTGGTGAAATTGAGGTAGAGCTGGGCAATGATGAGTATAATGAATGTATTTTGAGCATATGGCACAAGCGAATTTGATTCACAACCCTTTGTTTCCTATAGTGGAGAACTCAGGAGTAGTAGTGGATGTACTTGGTGGAGTGGTGTGTGATGTGGTTTCTCTAGGGAGTTGGATCAAATTGTGTAACTCAGGGAGGGTAGGGCATCGATTAGTGGGGTTCCCATCTCTTTTGCATAGTGCGCAAGGAGGTTGAACTTGAGGAGGAAGTGGAGCTGTGGGATCTTTCTTCTTTCGCCTGTCCCCAACAATGACAGAGGTGCCTATAGTGGGGGGGGATGGTGGTGTGGCAAGAGCCTATACTGAAATTTTCATCGGTATTCCATCTGTCTGAGGAGGGGGAGATGGTTGAGGAACCATAACAGGTGGATGTAGATACCAGACAGGGATGGAAAGCACCATGTTAGGAAGGCTAAGGATTGCAACTACATGGAATGCTTGGACTCCAAGTGGGGGGTTTAAGAAGGCAATTTGGGTAATGGCTTGGGGGACTGTCTCCCAAACCGAGATTTTCCCCTGGAGGGTGGGGGGAATCATGGATAAGTGGTGTAGTGAGGTTCTTAGGGGATTCCTAAGGAAATGGTTCTTCCACGGGTGGAACAACGATGTGAGGGGATGCCTCCATAGGAGGAATGGTGTCTCTGGTATCTGTCCCATTAGAAGATACTATACACACTTGTGTTGAAGGGTGTAGGACTATGGGTTGTGATCCATGATATGCCCCCATCAAGGATGGGTACTTTAAAACTTTGGGACCCATGTCAATGTCTGAATAAGCGTCCTTGCTAGTGAGGACAAGGGGAAGAATGTTATCAATGTTGGCAGAATGGTTAGGCTCATAATGTGTGATTTGGTTGATGGTGGCGATATTCCCGTTGTGGGGGAACATCATTGTTCGAAACACATAAGAGACCACCGCCTTCATAGTGTACATGTAGCTATGTCCGAACAAGATATTATAATCAAGTGGGGCATCGATAACTTCAATGTTGATGAGGATATTTGTTCCCTCGAGTTCGACGGGGACATTTTGGAAGAGCCCTTCGAGGGATAAGGGTTGGTCGTCATAGGCTCTCAGGGTGATAGCGGATGGTACTAGCTCAGGGGAGACAATATTTTGACCATACTACTTTGGACATGATGCATGTGGATGCACCTTCATTGATGATACATCTATGTACTGTGATGTTCCTGATCTTAACTGGTATTTGGAAAGATACCAGGGTGGAGAGGCATGGTTCACCGCTATCTAGATCGAAGGTGATGAGTCTAGTATCAGCTAGGTCGACTACCCCCAAGGTGGAAAGAAAGGATTTTCGTTGAGTTGGATAGGTTTGGAGGACCTCAAATACATACATGGATGTAGGAGACTGAGCTAATTCATTGACCAGACTGTAGTTATGGGCCGCCCTAGCATGAGGGTTATTAACATTTTGTCATAATGGAACACGGGGTATGCTAATGTTTGGTTCGTTGTTAGGGCATGGGATCATCAAGGGTTTTTTGGATGTAGCTGGAGATAATTCCAAAGTGGTGGTAGTAGATTCAGAGGGAACACCATACTGGCGACCGCATGTTTGTAAAATAATTTCTTCTTCATTGGTAAGGAGGATCTTGCGATTGACTGGATTTCCAGGTTGAATGGGACCTAGATTTTGATACTGCCCCATTTGGGGTGGAGTACGGTGTACCTCTTGTTAGTTATTCATCATGCCTTGGTGTGGAATAGGGTTTTGAAACACATTCAAAGGTGGTTGTTGCAAGTACTTTTGTGGGGCTTGCTGAGGGGTAGGTGTTTCTAGAGGACGTGGCGCGTTCATGGATTCTTTCATCCGTTTGAAGTCAACAATTTGGGAGCAATGGTGTGTATAGTGTCCATACTCACCACAGAGAGCACAAGGGAAGTTAGTCTGAACATTATTGTTGTTTTTCTTCCCTTGGCTTTTGTTGTTATTGTCCCCCTGGGGGTTCTGGTTGCCTTGATTTTGGTTGCCCCCAGCGGGATGGTTGGGTTGGGGGTTATTTCCGCCTGGTCCTAGGTTATTATCGTTTCGGTTTTTTCCTTTCTTTTTGGAATTATTCGGTTGATGGGCCAGATTTTTCGTATTCAACTGTTCAAAAGTATGAAGCTTTTGAATGGGAGAGGGTTGAACAAATTTAACACCGACATGTGGTTGTCCATTTGGAGGAGCAACTGGCTATGGAGGATCGGGAAATGGAAAATACACATTGTTTTGTGGCAACGATCCATAGAGCTCATAGGAAGGTGAAGGGATTTCACTAGTGCCCAGGTTATATGCTGAGGTAAAAGGGGTACCCGAATTTGGTTGAGAGGCCAGATGCATCATGGGTACAAGTGAGGGTCCACTCATGGGTGGGGGAGTAATACGATATGGTTGTTGGTAAGGGGGCAGAGGGTAATAAGATGGACCAATATGGGAGTAATAAGAGGGTAACAAGATATGGTTGCAGATATTGAGGTGCACCATACATAAGTGGTGGTTGGCTGTAAGGGTTGTGATGTGTCTTGGTACCAATCAACCCATTTGCAACGTGGGACATCCCAGGTTTGTCCTAGCCAAATGGTATGGGTCTGGGTGCATCAGGTAACACTCTGTATAAGTAACCTCACTGAGCATAGATAAGGTTGAAATGTTGGGCCTTACTGATGGCTTCCTCTTCTAACTGAGGAAAAGTGGATGTTACATCTTTGGAAATGATAGAGATGAGTGATTTAAGAAACCAATCGAGGCGTTGTTATTTTATGGTTTTTTCTTTACATAAACTATGTCTCCGATGCCATTCAAGGATGTGGTCGGAAATATGCATAGATGAGGTTTGTTTTCACTCGGAGAGAAGTTCTAAGCCAATATTGTGACAAACTGGTAGTTTAAAAAAGGCTAAAAAGGCCTTAGCCAAGGATTCAAAAGTCACGTGGGACCTTGATTTTTTGTCCACATACCATTTGGCTGATGGACCAGTGAGTGTTCTTTGAAATAACCTTAAGTGGATGGAATCATCCATGATGTTGTTTGAAGAGCACCATAAGTGGAAGGTCATAACATGGTTGGCAGGATCTTCCCCCGATTTTCCTTTAAATTTTGGAATATCTGAAGGTAGTTTGGTAGGCATATTGGGCCATGTGGGGTCATGTAAAATGGTATCATTCGTGAGTTTGGTCAAATCATGAATGTTGAGAGATGCCAAGTGTGGCATAGGGAGATTTGGTGGAGGATTAGTTCCAACCATTGTGTGAGCAGGTAGTGGACCTGACCCTTGAGAGGGATTTGGTGGGTTGTACTTCTCCCTTGAGAAGAAGTTTTCCCCCCACCTCCTTGTGAAGGAGAGCTAGTGGATGGATGTTCTTGGGAATTGGACCCAAGCAAAGTGGAACCAAGTAAATCTGATCCCAAAATTGTAGCACTCACGGGGGTGTGAGATGGTTGAGTCGGTGACTTGGCAAGACTAGGGAATCCTCCGAGAATAGGAGGAAGATTTTGCAAGCGTCTGGAACGATGGAGATTCTGTGGGTCCCCTATGGTGTCCGAATAAAAAAGTGAATGTGTGAAAATGGTAATGATAGAAATAAATGTACAACATCTTTGTATAATTTGGACCTTCACAAGATAATACAACTCACAATTGCATGTAATCAAATGAGCATCATACACAAATCAACTGTAAATAAGAAAACATGTGGGTAGTGGATTTTGTCTGCATGGGGGAACAAATAAAACAAACGCCCATGTATTAAAAGACACATTCTCCTTCCTCTCAAATAGCACTGGACCTTCCAAGAGCACTCAACATTGGGGTCTGAAGCCATCCGAAGAGGAACTAATGAAGGATGAAATAATCAGTTATAACGAGGGGTAGAGGGTGCATATCTTGAAAGAGCTGGCGATATTTCTCAATAGCTGCACAAAATATGATCAAGGTGCAATTGCAACCCACAATTTCCACCTGGGCAGATGTGCTAAATTTCGGTCACTAGGTACCTCGGTCAAAGTGTGACATTTATATTTTCGGCCTAAGAAATGGGTCACGGGCTGGATCCCTTCCAAGAGTTGGGCGACTCAAGGGGGGACGCACAGAACAACCAGACCTCGACCTTCAACCCTTCATGGGTATCTCCTTGCCTTATGGTGCATGAACCCTTGAATTGGAGGATTTGAAAGTTCCCTATTTGTCAACTTATAATGTTTGAAAGTGTGAGAACCAGATAACAGGGGGTTATTTGGATGCCTACCCCCGAGATCCTACCTAGACTAAAAACTTCTTTTGGCACGTCCTGTGGAGGAAAAATTAGTGACTTATTAGAATTTTTTTAGATGTGGTGGGCTGAGATATTTGGGGTGTGAACCAATCTCATTTGAGTTAAGTGGGTGTGGATAATTTCCAAAAAGAAGTAGTGGGACATTTCACAATTCCTTTGGGGAAAACCTACTTCAACCTCCACAATTCAAAATGGAAATAATGTGAGTGAAGAGTGACTTTGTGTGAGCAAGTGAAAAAAAGTGTGCCAAGTTTTTAATAAGTTAGGTGTGAGATTGNAGTGGGACATTTCACAATTCCTTTGGGGAAAACCTACTTCAACCTCCACAATTCAAAATGGAAATAATGTGAGTGAAGAGTGACTTTGTGTGAGCAAGTGAAAAAAAGTGTGCCAAGTTTTTAATAAGTTAGGTGTGAGATTGCAACATGTGGACTTCCTGTGGTCCTTACAAATATTTGTTACCTAGCTTACTAAGTGTCATTGGTACAACCTTGTGGAGTTTTAAAATCCCTAAAGAACTAGTGTTGGCATAGGGGCATACCCAGGGTTCAACGCTCAAGAGCATACCAACAAAGCCCTAACTACCGACCCTTTCGACAACACCTGCGAAGCAAATGAAGTCTTACCCGAGGTAGAGGCAGGGGTGGTTGCAAGACTCAAGTGTCTGTGACCTTAGCTGGGACACATATAAGTGATTCTATCCTTACAGGGCACTTAACATAGATATTTCATCCATATTTAACCCTTTTTATACTTTGTAGACGACACAGAGCTTTGCGGTGAATACTCAGATGTACATTGTTTCGACACTTAACCATAGAAAATCATATCATATCTAGTAGTTCAACACTGAGAATTCTCATACATGTCAGATCCCACTATTGACATACATCTAGGAAGCACAAATAATTAATAGATCTATCTAAATATATCAAGGCACTCAGCAGAAGAAGAAATAAACACATCAAGTCAAAGCACAAAGCATCACACATAGATTTACGTGGTTCACCCCCACCCTGGGGCTACATCCACCAACTCTTCTTCTGTATTAGTGTCCTCAATTGGTTACAACACAAAGCCACTCAAAACCCTTCTTCGCAGAGGACAAAAGATCTGTGCAGCTTGCTAGATCCTTCTTCCTTGTGTTACAATATCAATCACACAGTAAATTGCACTTAGCCTTGCAAGCCTTACTCAGTTCACATAGAGCACTTATTCAACATCACATAGATGCACCACCAATTTCACTAAGAAATCACATCTACTACTTCTTACATTGCCTATATTTCTATTTATACATTACAAAAGTGGGCCTAAACGTGGGTAAACCCACGGGTCAACATCCCTTTCCCTTGGTGATTTCCTCCAGGTCTTCTTCTGCCAGCTTGTAATAAGACTGAAGCTGTTCCTTGTTCTCATCAGCGCGTGCTGTTAGATATATAAAATGGTAGTCTTCACTGAACTTTATCAAAGGTCGAAACCTGTGTATAGTATTCGGGGTCATGCGAGGCTTGGAATGGACGGCGAGCTTCAAATGGGTGTAGTAGGTATGAAATACGACATTGGATTGCCACTGCTTGTTCATGTCATTTGAGTACCACAGGGTACTGAAATTCGCAGCCAGTGGTTCAAAGGGGTCAATGTCGGGGAAGGTTGCACCTTCTGGTAGTTCCCATGCAACGAAATCTATAAGTATCAAGAGCCAGCTAAAATGAAATTCATGCCCCTGATCCTGGGCTTCTCTACAATCAATATCTAGTTGATTCACCAGGTACTTCACCCAGTTCATATGTAGTCCCTCTGTGAACTTTCCTGCGAGTCGACTACAAAGTCGGATACTTGCGTGGGTCGATTCTTGCGTACCAACTTCCCTACGATCAATTGACAGGTAAGGCACACTGCGCCACTTTCAATAGAAGCTACCTTGTAGCCTCACATTCCTTTCTCAACATTGCCATAAGATTCTTTGATCTTATGAGTAAGAACGTGATCCAGGATCTTTCTAGGATAGTAATCGTGGGGATCAGGGCCCTGCATGCTAAGCCCGGTGATCTGGTTGATCAACGCTGGATCAACTATTATGAAATGGGTCAACCATAAGTATCCTCCATGGTAACTTGCCAGCAACAACTTCACACAAGAATTCACCTCCTGGTGTCTGTCGAAGTGCGATATCTTCATAACGTTAAGTAGAGTAGACTGCGTGAGGTTCATCATCCATTGCTGAGGGACGATCTTTGAATTCTTGCCCTTGGTTCTGGTTAGGTACTTGTATGGGGCAAGTGTGTTGTAAAATTTACGATCCCCCAGGTTGATGTCACTAAACTTCAAGGCTAC
>SNQJ01S0057863.1:94667-108651 GCA_010110895.2 Picea sitchensis
GAGGTTCAAGTGGGTGCTTGAACACAGGGAGTTGTAGCTTCCATCTGGTTGCAGCCAGAGAAACCAGGGTGGTAGGGTGGTGCAAGATAGAACAAGTGTTCTCTGTTATACAGGTTGGAGCCTGTGTAACTGGAAGTTGGTGCTTCCATCCAGTTGGTGCTGGAACACTCATGGAGTTGGTGCTAGAGAAACCAGAGAGTTGGTGCTTTTATAAGTGGAAGTAGTTGCTTCCATCCAGTCGTTGCTGGAACACTCAGGGAGTTGGTGCTTCCTTCTAGTGGGTGCTAGAGAAACCAGAGAGTTGGTGCTCTCAAACAAGTTGGAGCTTGTAAAAAAGAGGTAGTAGCCTCACATTGTGTTGGTGCTCAATTATAGATGATGTACAGAACTTAAAAGACTGCCTATCATTTCGAAGAAGAAGAGGTTTTCTCCCTTTATGGGTTTCCTCGTGAAAATCTGTCTCTGTGTATATCTTATATCTTATCTTATGTTGTCCATATGTTGTATAATATTGATGATCACTTGAAGAAAGATTAAGAATGTTTTAATAGACTTAATATTGTTTAAGCACAATAACAGCTGATTCATCCCCCCCTCTCAGTTGTCTTAGTAATTTCAACATTCTCAAGGGAGAATTGAAGAAACACAACAATACTATGAAGATCTTGGTTTCTTAGTGCACCCATGGCTTTTATTTATAGCATTTCTTCAAGGAAAAACATAATTGGTTCTTGGTGTGAACAAGGGGCCTTTTAGGGCACCCTTTGGTCCTTGACCAGCCCCCCATTCGGATTTCGCTCAGATATGGAAGACAAATCAGGTTGGGAGCATTGATATGGATTTAAACTTTCCGGATATGGAGAATAAAATCAGTTAGGCTGGTCCATAGAAATGTTGAAGTCAACAAAGAACCACTTCATTACATTGTTGAAGTCTTGAATTTTCCTGCATTACACAATGCGGCATTTGAGCATTTATTATTGCACTTTCGAGAGCTTTATTGTCAATTACCTTGTGCGCATGCTTCCTTTAGTGAATTTGTGCATATCATTTTTTTCCCAATTGTATAGTTTTTCCTTTTGAAATTCATTTTTAGTGTTGCCGGTGAACTAATTGTTGTTGGCATTGTTGTGTTCCTGTAACCATTTCCGTGCAATGTCGGAGCCGCGATATTTCGATGATAACAATGGATGCTCACCTTCCAGCTTAACAAAATCTAAGGCTAATGGCTCATCTAGTACTACGAGAACAAAAGACAAGCAATCTGGATGCTCTATATTGATGGAGGCCTAACATTTTCGAGGGGGTAGGTGTTGATGGTATGATTAAAACAAATCCTCATTCACCTCCATACACCATCAAAAAGGTAATGAATTAGAACATCGTTTGCATTACTATCCATCAAAATCTTTCACCATGGAGCCTTCTTGTCTCATTCTAGGACCTAGGTTGGGTTTCAACTACAACCTGAAAAAATTATTTTCTCTTATTCAAACTCTGTTGCAACCACAACTTGGTTTGAAACTTTGGTCAGTCCCTGATGATGATTTTCTCTTACTCAAAATTCCAGTGGTCATTTCATAAAGCAGTTGGCTCGAGGATGAGTCAGGTAATAGTGGTGGGGCTTGTTGGCACCCAAGGATTTCAAAGGTTGATTTTGTGCTGCCTTTACCAGGCTCAAAGGTTAACACCTACTCGTTCAGTTTTTCACTTCTTCCAAAGTTTTGTACATTTCTCATTCTAGTTTTGCACCGCCCTAAGATAAATCGCCAAGAAGGAAAATAAATGTGCATCATACAAAGTTTTGTTCGCATGCACCAAATCCGAATTCTGAAATATGTGCATCGTTAAAGGTTTGTCGATGGCACGGAAGTCAAGAAGTTGCACGTCTAAATCAAGAAAGTAATAGTTGAAGGAAATGTTCCCTAATGATTAAAGTCGACAACATAGCGAAACATGGTGGAAAAATATGAAAGGTTAGCTGAGGAAGTTAAGTTTTCCCTAATTCCATAAGGCTATAATGGTGTAGGTAGGTGCAGGAAGCATGTAGAGGTAGTTTGTCAAATAGGTATGGAGTGATTATAGTAAGAAAGAATAAAGCGCTACTAAGAGTAGATAAATCTAAAAGGAAGCAATGACATAAAAAATGGAGTTATATGGTGAGAGAGTTAGACACTCCCATAAAAGATTCATTGAGTTGTTGTGTTGCGGAAGCTCACTCGAGGCACTTTAATGTTGTAATGCTTATGAATATATGTATGAGTATGTAATATGTATGAGGTTTATAAGGATGTGCATGGTGTAGTATGTTGTAATTCTAGGGAATTATATAATAAGGGACATGAGGAAGCTCTGTTGTTGTTGAATATAGTCTTCTTAAAGTATTCTTGTGTTCTATGGAATGGAAGGAATAATAAATATACAACAGTTCTAATCTATCATGTGTCATTCATGTTATTTGGAAATCTCTATGTATTTTTTTACTTATTGATTAATAGTAATTTCATGTTAATGGAGTGCATGAATTCCATCGAATGGGACCTCAGTATTATCCATTCACATCCCTACCACCATGATGAATGGTCTCTTAGTCCTCAATCGTCTAGAGGTGATACCTTCTTAGGCCTTGGCTAAAGATTGATATGATGATGCTATGGGGTTTTTGTTGAAGTTGAATGTGGATGAACCATGGATAAAATCCATAGCATTAATAAAATGCGTGCAAAGCGTGACGTATCCAACATATTTCAAAATGGGGCCATATTTCTATGGATCCTAAAGTGTATTTATATTTGAACATATAGGAATCCATATTTGAAATTGAGAGAAAATTGACATTCCGGTCACGGGTAAGATTGCTTCATATCCCACTTTAGTGCTAGAATGATGATGTTATGAGGAGTATTGGGAATACCCTAGGAACCTACATATACAAAGTTGAACCAAGAGATGGAATGCATAAACGTGACATTGTATGTGTTAAATTTGACTTGGAAATTGGTTTTCCAGAAGTGATTCAACTAACAATAGATGATTGGAAACATATTCAAGCAATAGACTACAAGCAACTCCCTTTTAAATGTAATCAGTAATGTCATGAATATGAAATTTTCTACAAAATTGTCCAAGAATTCATGATAGATCAAGAACATGAAGAAAGAAGGATCAATGACATGTTTAAAAGAAAAGTTAACAACAAGAAAATAATTAAATGTTACACACAGCCTAAGCATGGATCATATTTAATTGCATCTATTCATCCATTTGGATATGGAGAAGTCTTAGGGTAACCATTCTTGGCATGCCCATCGAATATCCTGAAAAAGAGCACCAAAGGTAACTCCTCAAACAGTTCAAAAGGAACTGTAGCCATTCCTAAAAAAACATGTATGATCTTCTCTCTCATGTAGAACATATTTTTACTATGGAAATAGTTGGAATCCCCCTGTTTAATTCTAGATAATCCATAATGGCCCAATTATGGAATAAAAATACAATTTTGTCATGCATCATCCAATAATGGAGAAAAACATCCCCAACCATTATGAGGATTTTCCACCATCTCCAAATAAAGATTATTTTACTACAGGTGTAGCTCTTAGCCATCATATTTCCTAACATGAGAATTACGATGAGAGAAAGGGATGGTGAGTCCTGAAAAGGCATATTAAGAATATGAGTAAAAAATGAAAATTGAAAGAGAAAAATGAAAAGAAAAGAGTTAGAACAACAATATACCATTAATAATTAAAAAAAGAGAAACACCTTAAAAAACACTTAATAGTTGTAGAAAATTATTGTAATATATATTATTAGAAAACACCTTCAAAGATTATATCAATTATGTTCTCACACCTTCTCATATAAAAACCTTGTGGTTGGGAAGAAATTATTACTATTAAAAGACACCTTCAAAGATTATATCAATTATGTTCTCACACCTTCTCATATAAAAACCTTGGTAAAAAAGCAAATCATGTAATCGATAATAGAAATGACGATAATTGTGATAACAAAATAACACTATATGTGATAACAATATAACAATAAATGCGTATCACATATAAGAATAAATGCGAGGATGAAAATATATAAAATTCACTTAACAAATAGATTTTTAGTTAGTACCACACTATTGTAGGGAATTTCCACAAACAATCCATCATCATGACCAAAGAACATAATCATGACACCATATATAAGTGGGAGAACTTAAACACAGGAGGAGGGACACCATTGCAAATGGTGATAGAGTACCAACAAAATTTTTAGTAATGAAACCATATATATTATATAATATTAAAGGTTAAAGTTATTTATAATTCATATGATCACATCAATTATATATTCACAAATGTGCAAACTAAACTCATAACAGGGCCCACATCTGCTTATAATACAAGGTGATTGAAATACAATGCAAATTTGATTCCAACTGAGATCATCCCACTTTATTTAGTTGTTTGATCAAAGAATAGCTATTAACATTTTCCCAAGAATTACAAAGGGGTTATGTTTACACATACATCTCCATAAAAGTAGAAATAAAAATAATACATAGAAGATGAAGACATTTACCAAGAGAAAAAATTTGTAAAAAGGTTAAACAATTCCTCAATATTGATGAGATCAAATCATTATAATGTAAAAAATGAAATAAAAGGAAGAAAGGTGATTGGATGCATTTCCCTTTGATTTCACAAGAAGAAGAGGAAGCACAAGAAGGTGATCATGAGATACTCTAAGGAGTCAAGAAGATCGAAATAGAGAAGGTAAAATCCAAATTATAACTTCACGAAAATATTTGATGTTTTTATTATTAATCCAAAAATCAAAGTAAATAGAATACAAACATAGAAGATAGAACAATTTATTATACTATAAAGGAAAATTGATGAAAAATCAAAGTATAATAGAATACCAAACATAGAGGATAGAACAATTTATTATACTATAAAGGAAAATTGATGCATAATTTGTTAAAAGTGAAGGAGAACAATTAAAAGTAGAGCTATTTTATCATTTTTATTTCTGAAAAAATATACAAGTAATAAAATAAAGTACAAAACATCATCTTGATTTATAAATAAGTAGATGTTATAATTAATAAGATTTATGAAATTAAAATTTAATAAATTGTTATAGAAAATATATTATCAAAGACTAAAAACTACAACAAATTGACAAAATTAAAATAATGCATGGAGTCAAAGAAGACGAGACTATGTAATATCAAGCTATCAAGCTATCAAGGATCAATACTAATAAGTGTCAAATATAGATGGATGGATAATTAATAGTGCTACAAATTGATAAAAAAATATTAGGAAACCTTATTGCTTAATTTCATCTTATATAAAACCCTCAATGTCTATAAATATTTGAGGGGGAAACTTAATTTTTGAAGAATGGGGGTTGAGGGAAAAATTCATCACAAATTGGATAGTGTTGATGGAACACTTTGCAATTGTGAGTGTAGCATTCACCTTGAAGTAGGATCGATGTAATAATAATAGAAAAACAAAAGCGAGAGAAAAATAAAACCATTTAAAAGGGAGAAACTAAAAAAATGATTGAATCAAAATAGGAAAATAAATGATGCAAAAAATAAGAGAAGAATCAAAAGAGTTCAAATTCCATTTTGTCATAGTTTGATTCAAGGAGAATCTTTGGAAATAATTATGTTCAAGGTTTTTGAGGTATAGTGACCCCATTTAGGGTTTTATAGTGGTCATTTAATTGTGAGCTCAATTTATATTTTTAGCACAAAAACATAAAGGAAACCATAAGTTTTATAGGTCATCCTATGAAAGTTCAACTCTCTTTTGTTCATTGCACCAAGTTCTAATTGAATAATTTAAGAATGAGTAAAATAGGTTCGACCGTTGTAGAAGGAGATCAAACAGATGATGGTACTACATTGCAATTCATAGAAAATATAGGAATCCCCCTTGAGGGAGTCTAGTGTCCAATTCATCACTAAATTTTTTGACTCTTCATTTCAAAATATATAGGATACCACTAAAATGGAAGAGGCCTAATATTTAATTGGATTACTCATGTTGCATAGTTTTCAATCTCAAATAATGTTAGCCCCAAACTTTTGAAATATATCTGAGAAATGAGACCAGAGGAATTAATAAAGAGAAATAAATCTCACTCTAGTGTTACTAAGTACAACTCATATGATAGGGATCATATTGGATAAGTATTTTTTATTTGACTCTTGATGTCTAATTGTAAAATTGAAACTAACCTACACACTAAAATTGAAAATTATATGTACAAGTTGGTGTAAGGGACCAAAAATTGAAACTAAAAGTGTATTTTAAATCAAAAAATTGAAATGTGAGAGTTAGGAAGTTCAAATTAAAATAATTTCATATCACCTATCTCATTGAACCTAACATATCCTCATCAAATTGTTGACAATGAATTCAAACCCTAGGTTCTCAACTCAATCCAACAATGAAGTCCATTAGCGTTGATGTTTTCAATATCCTAAAAAGGGTAAGGTATCACCTGCGACACTAATGAAAATTGTAGATATAGATTTAAATAATAAGAAAACATAATATGCAAGATCATGTATTCACATTCATTCAACATACATTCATTATGCACTTCAAATAAACATAAATACCACACAATTTTAAAGAGGGAGAACCATCACATATTCCTTTCTATTCATTCCATAATATCAGTCCATACATGACCCTTTTCACTCCGTAAAATTATCAAGGGCCTTGAACCCTAATATTTTCTTCTTCCATACAATCATTGAAGACTAGGAGTTACATTCATGATTCAACTAACCAACCCTAATCCTTTCATATTTCTTTGTATACAACTCTATATTAGTCACGAATTAGTTATAACCTCCTACAATATGACCTTCCAAGGAATAGGCAAGCTAGCATGATAACTCTAATTACAATCTCAAGGTTTGATGCATAAATAAAAATAGGGCATACAACATTGTTGATGGTTAGAAAAAATCCACCACCAACAATAAGGGAGGATTGCACGATGGAAAGTCCTAATCAGACTCACTCTTAGCGATCTCCACTAGTATGTGGGTCTGGTTGCCACCTAAATAATGAAATCGATTTAATATCGATCAAATCAACCTCATATGAATTAAAATATCTAAATACCTCACTAACTATATTACCTAAGCTAACTATACTAGTATTACTAAATATACCAAATCTAACTATTATATCCTAGATAGCTAGGAGCGGATATATTGAAATCATACATAAGATTAAATAATTTATTATTGAATATAAATAAATAATTCACTCATTCAATAATATATTAAGCAGACATACATATATATTTATTTCCTAAATAAATAGTTATTTGGAAAACTACAACAAATGTACTCTCATATCTAATATATGATCAAATTGAAGAATTTAACTAAATTGTGAAAATAGTTTCACATGAAAAACATGAATGCTAAATTTTTATAATTCATAGTAATGCAAAAAAATAAAACCCTACATTCACTTGAGCATATTTCTCCAAAAATATCTAGGTATTTACTTTATTATCAAAGCTGATAAAACATATATAGTTTCAATACAAAGTCGCAACCTCCAATTTGTGATTTTTGGCAAGAATTCCCACTGGTAAGAATTCTTGATAGAAAGAAGCCTTCCCCCCCAAGAAAACCCCTCTCTTTATCTTGATAAAAATATGCAATATAAATACAAAGTATTTCAAACTCTACCTCTCTTTTAGCTTGATACAAATACACAAGTAGAATCTCATAAGTCCCATCCTCCTGGCAAGAAAATCTATCCCCTTCTTCCTAAAAAGAGCCTCCTTTTAAATTCTCCCTCAATACAGTACTTTCAATTTCCTTCTTTATGTTTTATTCTTGGTGATAACCGCTTCTATTTTCCAACTCATATTTCGACAATTTTTATTAAAAGTTGATGGAACAATATATTAAATCAAGTAGAATATTTTCTCCAGCAATAGAATTGTTACAATCTTGATCCATTTTCTAATCCAAGGACTTACAAGATACCATAGCATGCTTGTGAAAATGAATAAAGAAATGGGAAAAATCACCACTTAAGGTAGTGTTACAAGAAGCCCAAAGTCTATATAAGTTGGTGTTGAATACAATCTAATCAATAGTAATGATGTGGGAAATCCCACTCAAGTAGAGTTCTACACAAAAGTGAAAATGAAAATCTCCAACTGAATTGTATTAAGCCAAACACAAGCTTATATATATTTACATAAAGAAAACTAACTCAACAAATTAGGAGATGAATTATCAACTAGATCCTAAGAAGAACCAATTAGATAGTTCAAGAAATGATCTCAACTACTCCACGAGAATAGGAAACCAAAAGGATTCATCACTCTCAAACCACAATAATAATCTCCTACACAAATAATAATGAGAAATACATATGATAAGACTAAGGAGATATATCGATGGTGAGACTAAGGACTAAAATCCCTATCATCCATGCAAGGATGGAACACTAGGTTATCATATTAGGGTTGGCGTTTGATATAGTTAAACTAAGTGGTTTTGTGCATCTGTCCACATTGATTGTACTTTCCCTCCCCTTCCTATTCTATAAAAGAGATGCAAGGTGCACCATAGTGTTGGTTGGTGAGTTTTAGTTTTAGTTGTTGTAGTCTATTTCTTCTTTTATAATTTTCAATAGAAGATAGGTGTGATTAAGAGTTTACACCTATGCACTTGTTGTTCATATTTTTGAAAGACTATGTGTTAGTATATTAAATAGTCAAAGATCATTGCTATCAATGAGGTTTTCAATTTTTAAGTTAACTAGGTTTAGGTTAATTTATCTTAGTGCATAATATTATTACCATGGTCCGAAAATTAACATGGTACCAGATCACATTCACTAAAAGCCTCAAGATACACTATGGAATGGGTTGATGTTTGTGAGAGGAAGTTTCCAAAGGGTATCAATGGGGCTAATGCATTAGATTTAGTGAGTGAATCCATTCTGTATCTATGATCGGTTGTTGGGTGAGATGTGTAGGACCTTCCAATGATTGGAAGTTTGTTATTGACCTAATATAGATATGATTTATTTTGAGTCTAATATGTTTTTTTAAGTGTGATTTTAGGTTTTTCAATGATGGCCAATTTCAATCTCGAAGAGTGTCACATGTTGGAAGGTGCTTCCAACTTTGTACATGGATTTGGTGCATGTTACATAATCTCTTAGAGGAAGTTAAATTGTGGTATATTGTGGATAAGGAGGTCAAACCATTGACGGATCCCAATGACTTGGTAGAACATACTAAGAAATTAACCAAGGTGAAGCAAGTAATCCTTGATTCAATCAAGGATCACTTTATCCCTCACATTGAAAAGAAGAAAACAATAAATGAAATGTTTGATGCCTTGGTCATTTCATATGAAATTGTCAACTTGTCCTATAAAAATATTCTAAATAACAAGCACATTGATAACCGCATGAGAAACACCAATGTTGTAGTGAGCTATCTGATGAAGATCACAAAGTTGAGATATCAAAGCAGTACTATTGGAGAATAAATTAATGAGAGTGAGCTAGTTCTATAACTTTGAATGGATTTGATCCATCACGACATCACTTTGTGTGACAATTTTGTTCTTTTGAAAAGTTTCCTACTTTTGATAAACCGTGGGATGACTTCATCAGACATGAGTTGCATTTAGACCATTTTAGTGAGTTTTCAATATGCAAAATGAGCACTTGTTGGGAAGGTGAAGAAAAGATGAAAGAAGGGAGAATCTGGGAAGGGAAAGAAGAAGAAGGTAGGATCAGGATCTTCAAATCATGGGAAGGAAGCTCTGATCCAGGTGAAGTGGTTTAAGTGCCACACATTTTATCACTACACATCTCAGTGTCCTAATAAGAAGGGGAATATTAAGAAGCAACAAAAAATGTAGAAGTAGTTTGTAGGGAGTGCATAATCTTCCATAGGTGCAATTAATCTCACATCTATATTAAAGGAAGCCTTCTCCATGGTGTTTTGTCTTTCCACTAATATTGTTTATGGTGTTAGGTGGTATGTAAATAGTGGAGCTTTGAGACACATGACAACTAACATATTCAAAATAGAAGGGTGTGATTATGGCATGCAAGTGAATCTTAGTGATGATGCCAAGTGTGCATTTATTGGGATGGGTTCTATCTCATCCTGCATGCCAACAAGGAAGGTTTTTGAACTACATGAGGGATTGTATGTTTTTGGTTTAACTATGAATATTCTTTCAATTTTTTTTCTAATATATATAAATTTTATGGTTGAGTTTATGATATTAAAGTGATAATTAGAAAACATAGGCTTCATCTTGGTCAAGTTTTGTCTAGATGAGTGCATGAGGGTGGCCTTTACAAGTTACTAGAAGATCCTATAAAACATGGATCTTTGGTGCATAACAACAACAATTTGTGTGATCTTTGGCATTGAAATTATGTCACTTGAATTATGGAGCTTTGCCTCTCCTCAAGGACATGGTTGTGGGACTATCGAATTTCAAGAAAGAGAGGATGGAAGTGTGCAAGGGATGTGCATTCGACAAGTAAGATAATAAAATTTTCCCAAGTAATGAGCATAGATCAAGGAGGATTTTCGATTTGGTACATCTAGATGTATATTCACCCATTTGATCAGTTGAATTGACAAGTGATATCAATTACATTTCTTTCATTGATGATTCCTCTAAGAACCCCTAGATTTATTTTATGAAGACTAAGGATGATATCTTTAGTAGGTTCCAAGAGTTTAAATCTATTGTGAAGAACTAGATAGGTAATAACATGACGACACTGAGATAGGAAAATATAGGAGTGTATACCTCAAATTTGTTTGATTCCTTTTGCATAGACATATGGACCAGGAGGGATTCGATAGTGCCTTACAATCCACAAAAAAATATGGTTGTTTAAAGTAAGAACATGTCTATTTTTTTTATAAAACTAGGGTTATCATTCATTACCTAGAAATACCTATGTTCCTTGGGAAAAGGCACACAATGTTTTTGCCTACATATTTAACAAGTTTCACCGTAGGGTATTGAAGGAAAAAACACAAGAGTAACCTTTCATCATGAGAAAACCCAAGCATCACACTTTCATGTTTTCAATTTTCCTTTATATATTCATATTCAGAGAGAGAGAGAGAGAGAGAGAGAGAGAGAGAGAGAGAGAGAGACTATGACCTTTGCTCTAGTTTCTAAGTCTACTTCAATGAAGGCCATTGTGTCTTCAAGATCATATTTTAGTGGAATTTATATCAAGTAGATGTAAATATAATGTTTCTTAGTGGTCTAATTGAAGAGGTTGATTTAGATTTATGAGCGAAATGATCTAGAGAGAGAGAGAGAGAGAGAGAGAGAGAGAGAGAGAGATAAGTCTACTTCAATGAAGGCCATTGTGTCTTCAAGATCATCTTTTAGTGGAATTTATATCAAGTAGATGTAAAGATAATGTTTCTTAGTGGTCTAATTGAAGAGGTTGATCTAGATTTATGAGCGAAATGAAAAGAATAATAGACTGAATACAATAAAACAAAGATACTGAGAACAACAAAAGATATCCAGTGAACAATAAATTCTATTGAATAAATAAAATAGGTTGAAACTGTAAAACTACATAACTAAAAACAACTTGCTTGAATGGTGATAGCTATCTCTGAGAAGAGATGTGGCTGCTACGCGCATCTGTCTGAGAAGAATGATTACAATGAGGCTCCAGGGGCCTTTTTAACATTACTCATGAATGTCAAAACCCTAGACATCCAAAAACCTAACCCTAGGAGATGAAACACTAAGAGTTATGTGGGCCTCAATGGGTAAGTTGGTACCTCAACTTCCCAAGGTCGTAAATTTTGCATACGACCTCTGTTTTAGGCATGTGATAGCCCATTGGAAAGGTATTTTCTAGAACTACACATTATGATGTCAAACTTTGACTTCGTCTACAATTTGACTTTGGAAATCCATAAAAACACTATTTAGGGCCCCAAAACTGCCCTGGAAGTAAAGAAAGATGTGCTAACATGAAACATCCAAAATAAGTCAGTTGGATTAGGTGGAAGGCCGCCAATATCCACCTGGAAGTTTTTTAGGGCTTCAGAAATCCCAAGAAGTGTAGAACCCACAATTACAAAGAATTACAAAATAATGTGTTAAACTAAAAAATGTCAATAGGAGTCAGCTGGAATAGGTGGATGGCCACCAAAATCCACCTGGATCAGTCCTCCCCCCTTGGGAAGAAATGGTCTCCATTGCATTGAGTGCCCCCATCAGGTGAGGAAACTTCTACTAAATTTGGCCCCTCGTGAGCCCTTGGTGGAGAAGCTTCCCTGCCTTGACAACCTGATAAAGCTGGATCCTCTGCTGGTGAGTTCCCTTGACCTGTGTGTCCACTATCTGATCAGTGGATGCATGTTCCATGCAGTCAGGGTTGAGATCTATTGGTGTCAATTGTTATGCGATCTCTGAGGTGTCCAATAATTGTGGAAAATATGGCCAAAGGAGGTACACGTTGAACATTGGGTGCAAGCCAAGGAAGGGTGGAGTGTTGAGATCAAAAGCATTGCTACCATCAACCTTGGTGATAGTGTAATTCCCATAGCGAAGTGAGCGGAGCTTCCAATGGGGCCATGTAAGACGTTATTTCTGCAAATGTAACCAGAACTTGTCTCCCACCTGAAACTCGTGCGGTATCCGGTGTTGATCATGGCATTGCTTGTACTTAGCAATGGCTTTCTACAAAATATGATGGACCTGTTGGAGGATGTGTTGAATCTCCTCAATGAATCTAGTGGCTTTGTCGACCTCAGACTGGACATGGGAAGATTCTACCTGTGTGGTTGCAAGAGGTAGTGCAACATCAATGGGACCCAAGGGTTGTAATCCCAATCCCACTTGAAATGGGATATGGTTGGTGGAGCTATGGAGAGCCATGTTGTAGTTTTTTTGAACATAGGGAATAATATCATCCCATGTACGTGGATGCTTAGAGTTGTACATGCGCGAGATGTGCATAATCATCTGATTGACGACCTTTTTTTGGCCATTGGTTTGGCAGTGGAAAGAAGTGGATTTAGTGAGATTGGTGTCAAACAATAACAAGAGACTTGACCAAAATGTGTTGAGGAACCTACTATCTCGATTTGAAGTGATGGTCTATGGTATCCCAAAATGGACCCACACCCGTTCGAAGAAGAGCTTGGCAATATCTATCACTGTGATGCTCTTCTTGCAAGCTGTGATAATGGCCATCCTCGAAAACCGATCAGCCACCACAAATACACAATCATTGTCGTGCTTGGTGTATGGAAGGCCAGACATGTAATCCATTGAGATGGATTACCAAGGCCTCTCGAGAGTAGGAAGAGGGGTGTATAAGCCTTGCTTCTTGATGGTTGTCTTGGCAATGGCACATGAAGTGAAATATCTAATATACTTGATGACGTCTTGTTGAAGTTTTGGCCAATAATTTTTTTAATGTAGAACAACCACAATTTTCTCCATGCCAAAATGTTTTTCCATTCGACTGTAGTGAGCCTCACAAATCATATTTGCACGCTCTCTTGTGGGAACACAGAGGTGGCCTAGATGGCATAAAATTCCATCCTGGATGTGAAAATAGGTGACATTCACTCCTGTACCCAAGAGATTATAGGTGGTGGCAAAGTCAGGGTCACGTTGATAAAGTTGGGGCCACTCAGATGTCTCATGCCCATAGGAATGGAGCATTTTGGTGAGTGCAACAATGGGATGGAGACCGAGGCATTCAATGACATGATATGTGCACCCTATTTTATACTTGATGTTGAGATGGAACTGATGTAGATATGTGGACCACTTTTGAGGGCGGTCATTCTACAACTCCCCTTGTATTTGTATGAACTACAAAGGCTTGTGATAAGTGTGGATGCTTGTCTCCTTTCCCATAATGTAATGTTTCCATTCACAACA
>SNQJ01S0057864.1:0-19855 GCA_010110895.2 Picea sitchensis
TGCAACCACATAGGATCATCAAGCACTTTAGAATCAACAAAAGGTCTGAAGATAATGTGTCAAGTCCATCATACAAATGTCAACAAATATATCAATCCAATAAGCATCATGAAGACATTTGAAACCATCAAATCGAGAGGAATAATCAACACCCATCAAAGACAATCATCCATCAAGATAAAACCCCCAAATCCATCAAAGTAGGAAAAGAGATAACATTACACTCAAGTGGTAGAGGATTAGGTAATAAGATTGAAATTTTAGTAGGGGGTCCCTTTCTTTTTGCTTGTAAAAAAAAAATTAAAGGGGGGGTTGTTGCAGCCACAAAAAATGACAAAATAGTGGAAGAAACAATTATCTCCGTCAATAGAAATCTAGGGCATGTACTTCATATCTAAATTTTAAAATAAGTTCAACAAACTACAGACAATTTTCCAATAGTCATGGGACCACAATGCCACCAAAATTTTAAAAGATATAACCCAATATTTCTAATACTTGTAATCTAACACATCCTTTTCAAAGAGCTAATTAATGAGATAAGTTATTTTACTGGCTGCATGCTTCATATTAGTTTTGGTTTGACCATGGGTTTTCACTTTTAATAATGATAAAACATCTGCATAACTGTGTTCCTCATCTCTCTTTTCTCGGCACTGCTTTGTTGCCAGTGAGCGTCCATAGCCATCACAAAGTTGCCTCGGTATCATACAAGCATAGCCCCGCTGTCAGCAGGCGTCCATAGCCCTGACAGATTTAATTGTACTTCCCACAATATAAATAGTGCTTTCAACTTCATTTTTTATTCTAGAATATGCTCACCCTCTTAGTTTTTGATAAAGACATGCATACACACATAGGGTGTGAACGAAGCAGGGTGATACACGAGTTTCTTTGATTTGATAAGTAGATGTTTTGCATTTAGTTTAACCCATAGGTATCCCCCAAAAACCATCATAGTATTGACCATTTTATTAATGTGAAGTGAGTGGATTTCAAAGAAAAATATAGATAGACACTTCTCATACTTATGGATTAGCTTGGTATGCTTAACAGTTCCATGTGTTCCACCACAAATATCACTCTATACCTACAACTGATAACTTCATGAATGTTCATTCAGATAAAACAACCCATGCATCTTATGACTTGTAAAAAAAAACATTCTTTAGTATGTGATCAGAATTAGACCAACCCCTTACTCTAATTTAAAGAGTAATTCTCAAGGGAGACTAAGAGTCAAATTAGCTCGGGGAAATACCAACAGTCAAATCATAAGATAGGAGGAATTTGCACGACCATAAAGAAAGACTGAAATTAGAAATCAATTCATGAAAAACCAAACTAAAATAAAACGAATCTAGATTTATGGTGTAAGTCATCAGAAGGATAAAAACTGGTTGAAAAATAAGAGTAGAACCAAGCAACAAGTAATAAATCTAGTGGCAACAACAAAAAAGTGTTTTCAGTGAAATCTCGGAAACTAAGCCAAGAGAAATAACTAATGAAGACAAATTAACTAATCAATATCAAGACAAATGAAAATATTCCCAGAGTTTATGATCTAAAATTAAAACAAGCCAGAGTACAAGAATTGATTATCTAATGGAAAAGATTTACAACACAATTCTTAAATCCAATTGTCACATACAATTTTCCTTTCATTTAGTGCGACAAAACAATTTTGGGAATCAATAAATATGGCTTAATGTAGATGCTCAATCAAAACATACTTTCAAAAACTAACTACATGGGACATTTTACAAATCCATATGTTCTCAAGATTTCTTGACATAAGCAATTCCTTTGCAATTTTGAAAACGCTAAATTTTTCAATAACATATATTACATTTATCACCAAAGCGTCATTTTCTCTTTACCATAAAAGATAATCCTTAATACCAAAGATTCATTCTGATAATGCAAAGAGATATTACAACTATGGATGTTATCAAAATAATAAGTAAAATGACTCCAAACAATGACTAGATCAGAAAAAAAATATGAGAATAAATGAATGAGAATATATTTATGATCAACTATTGAGTTGGTGACAATCTTGGTTTATTAATCATACAATGTCACATAGGAGTATGAGAAATGAAGTTCAGATTAACACTTCCCTATGTTTCCTTCATTCCTAGAGAAAAAATTAAAGTTGTTGGTTGCACAAACCATTTTCCCACCCTGCATAACAACAAAGAATGGTGTGATCAACTCTTAGATAGGTCAAAAATAATTCTTCCTCTAAATTATGGACTTATTGGAATGAAATTAAACTAAAAGAAAGTGAAGATCAAAATTAAACTAATCCTAGGAAAGGCATGCTAAACTAATGTAAACTTAAATTAAGTTGGTTTTCATAAAATTATGTGTAAAGGCCAGTGCAATTATCAAGTATTCCATCTGTTGTCCATTCAATCAAATATTACAACTTTCTTCCTAAGATATGAGCACTATGTGCTTTCCCTACAATATTCCTTTCACCAAAATACTTTAGTGTCATGAGTGTTGTGAGATTTGAATCTCTAGACACAACGTCTTGTTCCTGAAATCAAAGTCAATCAAATTGGAAAAATAGGACCATTAGACTCCAATTGCATTTATCTTCAAAAGATACCAGTTTACCAACAAACATTAGTCATGAAAATCTGATTTAAAGGTTGTCAAAATTACACCCCAAAGTATGTGTTTCCTCCTATTATCAATGATGATGGTGTGAAACATTAGCATGATTATCTTTAGCCTTGTGAGAGGCAAGAGGAAATCATCAAGAAGATGGAGCAATTAAGATACTCTAGAAATGTGCAAGTGATCTCAGGTCATCGCCTAAATGGGTTGAGTTCCCCAACTCAGATGAAGATACAATTATAAATCAAAATTTAATGAAGTGATTAGGATCATATTTCTAATCGGTGGTAAGCTTGGAGTGATGGGAAAGTCATGAAACTGATAGCTTCAATCTCTCAAAAGTGTTTCAAGTAGAAAAACCATAAATTCCACTTTCTCGAGCTTACACATGTCCAATAATAAGATGAAATTGAAATGAAAAATAAGAGTGTATATCTCGTCTCTCCATTAGATAGGTTTTTTTTGTCAAAGAATGATACATGTAATATGAAAAAAAAATCAACAAGCTCATGAGTAAGTGCGATCAAAATAGAAGATCTACCAGCATGACCCAAACATGGTTATCTTGTCTAATAATGAATAAATTGATTTTGGGTCCAAAGAGTGTTGAGGAGTGTGGGCCCAACAGATTGACAAGTTACAACCCACAATGAAATGACATTTTGAAAAATCACAGTCATGGCTAAAAAGTAAATGATGAAGATTCGAAGTTGTAATCTTAGAAGCTGCAATGACATATTCCATGAAGACACTTACAACTCCCAAGCATTTGAATGGATTTCAATATGATATAAGTGTGTAATTGTCATCCATGATAAAAATCAAGTTGCTCAAGAATGTAACCATAATGACTGATCCAAAATCAACAAACCCAAGGGATGAAAATATATTGTTCAATAAAATATCAGGGCTAAAAATCCATTAGATCGACAATGCTATAATTAATACCTTAGTTGACCTGTGAGTTAGGGAATAACAAGATTGGTTCCCAAGTAATTTTCTGAAAAATATATCAACAAAAATATTTAAATAACCATGGTGTCCAGAATTATCAAAATATGCATCTAGACAGTGTAAATGAATATCTCTTGTTGTTGTGTATGAGAGAAATCTTGGGTGAAGAGAGATGCAAGATAATATATGAAAATCCTCCTTGAAAATTGACTAAGTAGAGAATAAGACATGTGCAACAAATTCCCACAAATTGAAATTAAAATTGCTAATAAAAAATAACTCAAAATAAATAAAAAAATAAGCAAAGTTCATTATACTAAAAGGGTATAAACAAAAAAATCATGTTAGATGAAAGTGATCAAATAAAAGAGTGGACTTGAAAGAAATTATTTGAACAGCTCCGAACCCAAAATAATCATTCAAAGAAATGTAAGGAATGAGAGTGGTTTCAATCTCAAATGGGTAGAATTAGTCTCTCAAACTTTCAATTCATTTTATGTGGGACAACGAGCCCATAAATCATAAGAATATCAATCAAACAAAATTTCAAATTAGAATCATGTGGATATGAGATGGAGCATATATGATTGTCCATTTTTATCACAAGAGAATAAATAGTATCCTTTTAAAAATATCCCACTTGCGAAATAACCCAATGCTTATTTTTTTTTTAACATGGTGATCATGCATAAAAATCAGGGACCTGAAAATTTCCCAACACAGAGAAAAAATCTAGAAGGAAATGAAGTAAATTTTCCCCATATTTAAAAATTCAATCAAGGGAAAGTTAATGTGCAAGCCTTTTATTTATTTCCACCTCTACCAAGAAACTCATTTATTGTTTATCCAATAGTAATGAAAAGAGAATGCAAATAGAAAAGTTAGTAAACAGACTAGAAAACAAAGATAAACTATGCAAAGGAAAGACAATAGTCTATTCTAACCTACTCCTATCCTATGCTACAAATGAAATGAGTCATGTAAAATCATAATGCCAATGTAGCCATACATATAATCCCAAGCCTACAAACATATGTTCAAGACAAAATATTAGAAATATAACTTGGAATAAAGACAGAGTAAAAGTGGGAAAAATTAAAACATCATAAAATCTATTCACCGTATTAAACATGTGACAAAAAAATTCATGGGAAATCGTTTCAAGTAATATCTCTCCAACCATGCTTCAATCCTATCATAAAAACTTGCACTTCTAACATAGAATTGATGGAAGAAGTTCAATGGAAAGTAACATGCCAAATGAAAATCGTGCATAGAGTTTATATAAAGTGTGCTTGGTGAGAGAGTCTTCATGATAATAAAATTGTTTATCTTTAAAGACAAAACAAAAGAATAAGGGCCTGACATAACCATAAACATAAACCGAAGTTCCTCATTATCTTGGCAAGCCTTCCTAGACTCACACTTCAAGTAACCAACTACTTGAGATAAACTAGTGAGATGCAATGATATGCATGGATTATGACCAACCATGGTATGCGAGATAATTTCGAAACAATGGTGAGATCCACTAGTATCAACAATATTCAACAAAGCGCTACTTGAATAAGGAGATTCACTAATTATCAAAAATGAAGAAGAAAAGGAAGAAGACATTCTTTGATACACACTTGCTACAAAATTCTCTTCATTCCATTATCTTGGCAAATAAGGCTTGGTTGTAACAAGTTCATGGGAAGAAGTCTTATCCTCTCTATCTTCTATATGTACATTTTCCCCATCAAGTATTTCAAAATGGGTCAACCCTATTGAGTCCATTTGAGTAAGATGGTGGGTGGTTTCCTACAGAGTCAAACCATTAAAGAGATCATGATACACATAATAATAAGTGGAAGAATTAAGAGAATTGAAAGGCTCTCTAGAAAAATAATTTTTTTCAGAAAGTGACTCCATGAATGGAAGTTCCTCCTCATTGAGAGCATGGGTGATTGATTGTGAATGGACATGATCCACACTAGGCATGGTTTCACAACCAATACGTTCTTCCTCAACACGATCTTTCTCATCCAAGCAAAAGGTGGACTGTTGTGATAAAATAGGTGTGTCTTGTATGTTTATTTCTTCTCCCAGAGTGAAGAGATCATCATGTTTGTTTTTCCCCTGCACCATATGAGAATCTGAAATGTCTTCCAAAACATATCCATGGTTAGAAGAGGGGAGAAAATCAAAAGAATTGTTATAAAAATGAGTTTCAATAAATGATCCATCAACAATAGGAAAATAATCTTGATCTATGTTATTCATACAAGGAGAATGTGTAACAACAGGACAATCCAAATCAACATGAATTAATTCCACTTTATCCAATGGTGGTATAGGTATCATGTTAAGTGCATTCATATTTTCTTCATTAACAAAATGTTCAACTTTCAAGTTTTGCTCCATAATACCCTCCATTTCTTATGATGGAAAAGATGAGATATGAATAATGAGAGCCTGACATAACCATCGGTGTGACCCGAAGTGTCCCATTATCAACTGGAAAGCCCTCCTCTTGATCAACTACAGAAAAATATGAACTTGAATTTACAACACAAGAGGTCTCTTTTTCGTCATAAGGAAAGAAAGGGGGAATGGAGTGGTGAGAGGATACATATTCTTCTTCCAATTTTTTTTTTCTATCTGATTTGTGTCTGCCACGGTAAAGAAAGATCAAGACATATGAAGTCCAACTAAATGATTAACATTTACAATATTTTCATTTAAATCTAAATCAACATCTAAAGGAACATTAAAACATGATTTGGATTCTTCATCCACTCGCCGGTCTGTTTCATTAGTAAGAAAAACTAAACAAGAAATCAAATCATTGTTAGAAGGCCTATCATCTAAAGGAAATCTACAAAAAAGATGAGTAAATATGATAACAAAATATTCAAGGTATTCATCCTCGTTCTTCTTTAGCTCTAAAATTTCTGCACATAAATGATCATAATCATAATTCTCAAAAGCATGCAAAAATTCACGCATAAATTGTTCACATGTGTGAATAGAGGTGGCCGACAAAGTCTCACACCAACTCTTGACCCGACATGCAAAAGTGAGAGTGAACAACCTGCAAACGAAATTACCATTAGTAAAAATGTGAGAACAACAAAAATTCCAGAAATGCAAAGCATGTTTAGATGTAGAGATTTCACTCTCATCGTCAAATCTAAGTTGTGATAAGAAATGTAAAATATTTCTAGGAGGTTTGGGAGGTACAGTACCAGAAAAAAACCTTTATAAAGGGATATGGGACAAAGCCATTAGTAAATTAAAACAACAATTAAAAATAATGACTACATGGGATCAACTTGCCATCTGACCCTCTTAGAGCCATTTTTGTTGATGAGTCTGAATGACTTGTCAAACATATGAGGGAGAATGCCCGATGGCAGGTCCCAATTAGACCTACTCTCATTTGGGTGTAGAATTTCCCATGAGTTTATGGGCCTCATTGCCACTCAAAATTAAAAGAATAAAAAGAGGAAAGACAACGAACTACCCACCAAAGAGTTCTAACTAATTCTAAGACTAATATAACTAAAACAAACTAATCTAATCCTAACCTATCCCAAGATCATAACTAAAAGGATTAATACAACAAAAAGATAACACGATTGGAACCAGAAATAGTTCATGTGCTCAAATGGTAAATGAAAACAACAATGCTACAGATATATGAACAAATAGTTTCACAATACACCTATAACATCATTTATGTACCCATAGATAAACATGTAATAACATAAACAAACAAAATAGAGTGCATAAATAGTTCACACAACAGAGTTCTATCTACTCAGCTAGAAGATAAATGCATAAAGAATAGTCTCCAATACATCCATCAAAACCACAAATTTCTAAAATGCCTCCTGCTCTTTATTACTCAGAAGTAATAGTACCATCTTTTGTTACAAAGGGAAAAAGTTCTCTTTCTATCCTATGAGTTATATTTTATAAGACAAGAGAGAGATTCTCTGGTTTTCATGATTGTTCATTTCCTTTCTCACATTTCAAAAATGGACATATGAGTGTTAGAAAGAGAATCCGAAGAAACTCATTGGTGATCATTTTCTCCCTAAAGCAGTTTACAAATGATATTTGTTAAAAACAATCATCAACTTTTCGGGGGTGCAAATTTTGCATACAATCTCCATTTGGGGTGCATGATAGCTTATTGGAAAGAACTAACTAGGGATTACAACTTTTTCTTGGGGCCAAAGTATGCCATAGCAACCCCTGCCCAACCGAATGTCCAAAAAGCAACATTTAGGGCCTCAAAACGACCTCAAAAGTTTGGGACTCGAAAAACCGTAGAAAAACTGCCAATAAGATAGAAAACCATTGATTCAATGGAAGGTGGGAAGCCATCGATATGCACTTGGATCATGGGATGAGCTAGTGTTTCAAATCCATGGACAAATATCTGCATCCACATCCTCATTTAGAGTGAAATGACACTCTAAATGAGCCCCAGTTTCACCTAATACAATCTCGGCCTGAATTTATGGAGGCATAATCTCACAGTATGCCTATGCAACATCCAACTGAACACAAGGAGTAAGAAGTCAACCCTGTCGACTGCGTGCTCTAGGCATGGGACCTCCTCTGGCCATGCTATCTCCCAAATCTAAGAAGTGGACTGAGAAATGGAAGAGAGAGCAAGAAGAGAGGTTGCAGAACCACCAGAGATAAACCAATGACCAGAGAAGACGTAAAGCCATAGAATGGAAATCCTTGAGACGTAGAGAATTAACCCATGGAGGTGGCCTACGATGGACATAAAAATGGAATGTGACAGCTTAACGCCAAGTCCTTCCATTACAATCCACATTCATTTCCAAAAGGAAAAGGTGAAACAACCAAAGCTCTCGTAGTCCAGGATGAGTAACTTTCTCTTTGGGATGGAGTGCCCCCAAATATCTAGCACATTCCAACTTTAATTCCTACATACTCCAGTTGTGATGATGATCTACCTGGTCTAGTTTCGAATGATGCGCGGGGATTACACACATGTGGGCGCATGGAGTAAATAAAGGTCGTGATCACATCCTTGTCACCCCATTCGAGGGAAAACATAAATCATGTTGAAAGTATTCACAACCTTTATTTATTTTAGAAAGAAATCCTTTAAGGATTAATTTATATCTAGCTTGGGTTTTGATAAATTTCTTTATAGTAGCCTTGTCCATACTTGGTAGATGTTGTAGGCATTCTCTTTCTCCTCCTTGTGAATTACTCAAGAGTGAGATTAAATTAGGATAACTGATGTTGTGTTCAAGGGTCCACAAATCAAATTCATAAAACAAAAGTACTTACAACAAGCCACAAATCGACAAATGCATTAATATTGATAGACATAACACACACAATCCGTTATCATAAAAATAAATTACAATAAATACAATGAAGTATAATCTTTGCAACTTTATTGAATCAATGACCAATGCTCTCGAGCCTCATTACAATCATAGAGCCTATGCAGAAGACTCTAGAACCTGCAGCTATCCACACTTGTTGGGTGCAAACCAATTTTGAGGAAAAACCATTTTTGGAAGGTAGCGCTTAATAAGGAAAAATACAGCTGGCAGGAAAAGCAACACATGCTAGGAAAATCCGCATGCAAAAGAGGAGAGCATGCAAGGTGTGCATGTAGGAAAACCTAACCTCGTTAGGCTTAGGTTTTTTTTTAAGAGAATGTAACAGTTGTTGAGCTAAGAATACACACACACACACACACACACACACACACACACACACACATATATATATACCTAGGAGGTCTAGGGAGAGGAGAGGCTAAGTTTTGTAATGTTCGATGAAGGAAACTACTGTAAGATCCAATACCAATTTTGTAAGTTTTTGAGTTGTAGGATAGTCAAGCAATTAGATCCTGAGGGTTAGATCACATGCTAAGAAGCATGGTGCGATCTAGTTAGCCTCACAGGGATCATAGAACTTGTTTGTGATTGTATGATAAGAAACTATAGTGTGCACGACGCCATATATTGTAGAACCATAATAAATGAGCCTGAGAGCTAGATATTTGTGGATGTATCCTAGGAGGGGGTGAACCACAGTAATATCTGGGTTATGTGATTGATTGCACATTTCCCTTTTTGTAAGTAGTTAGACTATGAATGGATGAATGGGTAATTCTGTGAAATATGTCATATGTTAGATCTGTTAGAATGCATGCATATACTTAACAGGGGAATGGATAGTAAGTATAACATAAAAAACAACCAGATCAAGGCCTAATAAGATGAAATACAATCCCATATGCCCACTCTTTCCTAGACTGCAAGCATCTGAGCATTGTAGTCACCCATAGAACTATCTCAGGTGAGACTGCACAGTACATCCTATGTACTGTGTTTCCTCCTGGTTTACCAGAAGAGTCGATAGTTTTAGAGGGATTTGTTGGAAGCTATTCAGATCTGAACTTGGGTCAACCCAAAAGCATAAAGAGGAGAATAATAACCAACAAATGGTTCTGTTGTTGGGTGGAACTGCATGGGATTGAGTGAATGGGATCTGTGAAAGAATCACGCAGAAAATGAAACTATAGAAGGGAATGTTCAGACCGTTGAATCCAACGAAGGTAGAGATCGAAAGCTGGTTGAAAACAAAGGAGTTGGAGTTTGCAAAGAAACAAAACGGAAACCCTAAAATAACACAATACAAATATCTGGAAAAGTACGTGTTTAGTGAATTGCATGAAGTATTTTTCTGTGATTTCCCGCATGTGTTGCAAGAGTGGCTATTGAGGTTGAAAGAAAACCACCCTACATATTGAATCAGACAGATTAATTGGAATCCTTTGGAGATCACACATCTACAACAAGTTAACAACAAATTCACGTGCACAATAGATTTATGGTTAGACAGTATTGTTGCATGATTTATGGTTAGACAGTATTGTTACAACGCAGCAGAGCAAGAGTTCCTGAAGGGACCCAGAGGTAGGTATATCATATCACTATATACTTCCATCAAGACCCTACTATATAACAAAGTTGTGAAGACTATGGAAGCAAATAACTAAACTTCCCTGCATGCATGGGGGAAGCGGGGAAGCACTGACAAGAGATGGAGAAATGGAGGAAGATATGGATAAAAGAAAGAAGGAGGAGGCCTTAGACCTAATCATGATGGAGGAATATTAGATCAAGCAGATAATGGCAACATCTGGAAAGATGCGCAGTGGAGTACCCTACCAATATAAGATGAATAATAAGAAGAGAGCCATAACAGATAGGGATGGGTTGGACAGTGATGAAGAAGAGGCAGAGGATCTCTGTGCTGTGGAGCAGATTGAGGAAATCCTACGCGCAACATATGAAAGGAAGACAAGAGATCTAAGGGCAGGAACATAAGGTATAAATCATATCCATTTCAGTGTCAGTGTGGAACCCATAAACCCATGTGCGACTAATACACCAGAAAGAACACCACTGTTTAGACAACCGAATTTTAGTGGAAGAAAGACAACATGAAGTGCACCCAATCAAGGAGCAACGATTGGAGGAGCTAGTTCAGGAAGTAGTAGTCAAGTATCTACACTGTGAGGAGGTTGTATTTCATCACCGTTCAAGACATGATCCCACCATCAAGTTACCCAAATTCGAGGGAGAAGCATTAGAGGATCCTGAAAAGCACTTGTTTATCTGTGAGAAGATTTTGGAAGCAAATCAGATCACATATGAGGATACAAAACTTGCGCAGTTAGCTATCACGTTGAGAGACCACACACTAGATTGGTACATGAGCTTAGCTATAAATAGTCCACCAGGAACAACAAGGATGATGGAAGATGTCAAAAAGCTACCGATAAATGAATTTCAAAAGCCTAGCTTAGAGGATCAATACATGAATGAGATGATTGAAATCAGGAAGAAACCAAGTGAGTCTGTTTGGGAGATTGATCAGAGGTTTAAATGTCTTAAAGGTAAGCTGAAGTATGTTATGACTGACATGCATCATAGACATCTCTTTGTAAATTCACTACTACCACATCTAAAATACCCTTTGAGGCAACAAAAGTTTCAAACTCAGACATAGGCTCTGCAGACACCCTTACAAATGGAAGAGAAACAATATCAGAGGATCGATCTAGCAATAGAAGAGTTGAAGGATGATCTGAAGAACCTCACATTTCAACTAAACTAGAATAAGGGCAAAGAGAAAAGAGAAGTTGTTTGGTGTACCACATGCAGGACATAAGGACATCACAAAAATGAGTGCCCAACTTTGGTGCAGTACATGGCAACAGGGCTACCAAACCCTTTGCCAACATGAGGACCATGGTTCGAGATCTGTAAAACACATGGACATGACCCATATCATTTTCCCATGATGCAGAAGTATCGAACAATACCCAAGCATTCATATTGCAACTTTTGCAAATTAGTGGGTCATGATGACAAAGATTGTAGGACAATGGACTTGATGTAGGAAATAACGTCAGACACCTATAGGGTGTAGGAATAAATTATGATAGGGTAAGCTATGCCTCATTTTAACCAGGTACTACCTCTATACAACACTACACAACCTCAGTATAATAATGCACAACCACAGTATAACCCCGCACAGTATAATCAGGTGCCTTAGTACAACGCACCACGAGAAGATCGAGGAGGATACATAGGTGGAGGATGAGGTAGAGGAGGATTTGAAAGAGGCATAGGTCCAATAGTGTGCTACAATTGCCAACATCTAGGACACTGTGCAAGAGAATGTCCACTTCCACCTGTGACATGCATGTATTGTCGCGCAACAGATCATGATTCAGAGGATTGTCCAACATTATTGGGAAAAATTCAAGAGAAGAGAAATAAAAAAAATCATCATGTTTAGTGGATTTATGCAGAGGCGAGGGATGATAGAAGAAATATCAACATAGTTACTCATGGAGGAGATAAGACCGAAGCTGACGTGGTATGACATGATCCAACACAACACCAATGGGTGAAGAAGAATACTGAACCACATAAATAGTTCGATGTGGGGAAAGAGAAATAAATATTTAAGGAGTCAAAACAAGAGTTCCTCAAGAAAGATGTTGCATCTACATCAACTGTGCAACACACTCAGAACATACCAATGTACACAATTCCCTCCTCAATGGACCACACCAATGAAACACAAGCTATAGAGAAAGTAAGTACCATAAAGACTTTTCTGCAATCCCATGTTAAGCTATTGAATGACCAATCATCTGTTAAAGTTTTGAAAAATATGTTAGAAAAATGTAACATAGAAGTAGAGGGGAGTTAGAACATAAAAAAATCAAACACCTCCATATGAGAAGGAGGACAAGCAGGGAATTCATACTGGATGCCAACATTGAAGATTTCAATATGGGAGACATTATATTGGACTTAGGCTTTGAAGTCAACATGTTAACCAAAAAGACATGGAAATGCATGAGAGATCCCACACTAGGCTATTCACCTGTCCAATTGAAGCTAGAAAAACAACACAAAGTTCTGCCAATTGGAAGGCCTAAGGATGTAACAATATATCTGGATGGAGTGCACACTAAGGCAGACTTTGAAGTGATAGAAATAGTGGATGGTACAACACCTTATCCAACACTGCTTGGGCTAGATTGGACATTTGATAACCAGGCCATAATCAACTTGAAGACAAGTTGACATTCGAATCAGGAGAATACAGAGTCATTGCTCCATTAGATCCATCAGAAAGAGAAAAGTTTGTAGAACCCACTTTCTTAGACCCAGAGGAAATCAACCAGTTATACAGAACCACCGTGCGTGAAGAAGATTATGTCAACCCAACTACAGATGGAGTACTCAGCTAGAGGAGCATCACATCATGTGATTCTAACTCAGATACAGGTTTGGATAATTAGAAACAAAGATTACATGAAGTCTCTACACAAAGGTGTGCAAGAATAGACCGCGCAGTGAGATGGGTAGGTACAGAGATAAGAGAACCTCCCAGTTTTCATGGGGTGAATGACTTAGAAGAATTCCTAACAAGATACAAAGATGAAGTGTTACAGAATTATAGTCTTTTAGCGCTAGACATTTCACTCAAGGCAACACTTGCAAGATAGTGGGGTGCACACAAAGAAACAGTTAAGGACTGGTACCAATGTAAGCGACTACTGCACATTAGATTCGATGCAGATCAGGGAAGCAATAAGATGCAAAGATATGATGGGAAGGGGACACTAACAAAACACTTTGAGAAGTGCATAATACTATGGAGGATGACACCACCAGAAGAATGGCATCATCAATTCATCCACACATTGGAAGGAATTCCAGAAAACTGGTATGCAGATCAGGAACTGCGCAGAAGCATGACAAAATGGAATACATTACAACAAAAATTTATATTCACTTTCTCATTTGAACATGGGAACCCCAACATTGATTCAACACTCAAACAAATCAGATGGGTGATATTTATTGATGCACCAGAGGTTGAACTTATGACAGAGTATCAACAAAAGAACAAACAGACAATTAAGGACCTACTGTCATGCTACCATGTGCAGGAAGATGCACCAGATGAAGATGACCCACGCAACATTCATATTACAAAAGTTTAAGGTGAAAGAGAGGTGGAAGGTCCATCTCTGGAATTAGAAATGTTTGCTATGCCGATCAAGGTGAAGAAAGTCAACATTGGGACAACTGAGAATCCCAAAATGGTCAGCATTTGAAACTACTGGGATGAACAAACAGTGGAAAGGATAACAGAGTTACTGCATGAGTACAATGACCTATTCCCAACAATTTTTACATAGATAAAAGGCATAGTAGGAGATCTAGGAGAGATGAAGATACCTCTCAAACTTGAGGCTGGATTTGTCAGACAGAGACCGTATAGATTAAATCCAATATATAAACAGAAAGTGAAAGCAGAAATTGATAAAATGCTAGAAGCTGGAATTATAGAACCAATAAAAGAATTTGAAAAGAGAATCCCTATGGTAGTGCAAGAAAATAAACAAGAGGGGGTAAGGATTTGTCTAGACTTGAGAAAACTGAATGATGCATGCCTACATGATCCTTTTCCTACCCCTTTCACAGATGAGGTACTAGAGAATGTAGGAGGTCAGGAAGCATATTCATTTACAGATGGATTCTCAGGTTCCCACTAGATCAAAATAGTTGCAGAAGACAGGTACAAGACTACCTTTGCTACAGAATGGGGATCCTACCAATACAAAATCATGCCTTTTGGACTGAAGAATGCACCAACTATATTTTCAAGGGTAGTAATAGCTGAGTTTAAGGAGTTCATACACCAATTTTTAGAAGTATATCTGGACGATTGGACTATATACAGTCTACTAAAGGATCATGTGGAAGTATTAAGGCTGATGTTGGAGAGATGCAGACAGTGTCAGATATCATTGACTATCAAGAAGTGCATTTTTGGGACACCTTTGGGAATAATGTTGGGACATATAGTCTATAAACAAGGGTTATTGGTGGATCCTACTAAGATTTCAGTCACTATTAATTTACCACCACCAAAATTAGTGCGCTAGTTGAGAGAAACATTGGGATATACATGCTACTATAGAAAATTTATAAAAGGTAATGCGCAGATTACTGCACCTATGGAAAAAATGTTAAAGAAGGATACTAAATTCCAGTGGAATGAAGATTGCCAACAAGGTTTGGACACCCTAAAAGAAAATATGGTCACATCACCTATTCTAGTATTTCCATATTGGGAGAAGACTTTCCATGTGAATGTAGATGCATCAACTATAACACTTGGAGAAATTCTGACACAACCAGGAGCAGGGGATTTGGATCATCCTATAGCATTTGCAAGCAGAAAACTGTCAGAATCAGAGAAAAACTACAATACTACATAAATATAATGCATAGATATGGTCTATGCACTTCATAAGTTCATACATTACTTACTGGAAAAACACTTTAATATGTTCACATATAATTTAGCCCTCAAATACCTAGTCAACAAGCCAATGTTGGGGGGGAGGATTTGTAGATGGCTACTTTTATTTCAGGAGTTTTGATTTTGAAGTGATAGTCAAACCAGAGAAGCTAAATGCATGACTTGATGACCTGTCAAGGGTAACAAATGGAGAAGAACCTACCAACTTGGAAGACAACTTCCCTGATGCGCTGTTACTTTCAGTCCAAGTCGCCGATGAATATTTTGCTGACATCATTGAATACTTGAGTACAGGGATTGCGCCACAAGAGTTTAACACTACGTAAAAAAAAAAATCTAGTAGTCAGAGTTGCGGACTATCAATTGATTGCAATACACTTATACAAAATGGGCTCAGACAACATTATGAGAAGATGTGTACTAGAACATGAAAGACCTAGAATTTTGACAGAAGCTCATGAGGGAATAGTTGGAGGACACTATGCAGGAAAAACTACCGCATAGAAAGTGTTGCACACAGGCCTATGGTGTCCAACAATACACATAGATGCTAAGGAATACTGCCAGAAATGTGATGTCCGTCAGAGGGTTGGTAAACGTAACAGAAGGGATGAGATTCCCCTAAGACCACAAGTAACCTTGCAAATATTTGACAAATGGGCAACAGACTTTCTAGGACCAATTAACCCATCAACAAAAAGGTCAGGAGAAAGGTATATCATTACTGCAATAGAATACTTAACAAGATGGGTATAAGCAACACCAGTGAAAGACTACAATGCAGAGACAACATCACACTTCTTGTTTGAGCAAGTGATCACTATATTTGGTTGTCCAAGGATTTTGATGAGTGACCAAGGTACTCACTTTATCAATAGTACTATCAAGGCTATGACCGAGGAGTTTGAAGTCTATCATCAAAAAAGTACACCATACCATCCTCAAGCAAATGGAACAATAGAAGCCTTCAATAAGATCCTGGAGAATTCTCTGACACAGATCTACAATGTCAACATGGATGATTGGGATTTAAATATATCGACAATATTATGGGAATACATGACTACATGCAAAAAGATGACAGGAAAAACACCATTCAGGTTAGTATATGGGAAAAAAATAGTAGTACCATTATAATTTCTGGGACCTAGTCTGTGCGTAACAAGAATCACTAACATGAGAAAAAGAGGCACAATGAAGGAAAGGTTGAATCAACTAATGGAGATGGAGGAGGATAAGATTTTAGAAGAATTTCATTAGGAAGTACAAAAGGCACGAGACAAAGCTTGGCATGACAAACATATCAAGCGAAAGAGTTTCAAGGAAGGAGACCTAGTCTTGCTTTATGACAGTAAATATTTTCAGCATCCAGGTAAATTCAAAATGCATTGGTGATTTGAAAATGAAAAGGCTTGAGTTTCTTTGAAATTGCAAGTGTAAATTATATGTTCTTGGGTAATAGGATCAAGTTACAAACACATAAAACTTAATGAGTTTTTACTTAATCATGAGCAACATAAAGATACATAACAACCATCAAAGTAAACACATTAACACAACAAAATGATAAAGGAGTTCACCCCTCTCTTGGGCTACATCTTCTGGTCCAACTAGTGGATTTTTTTCATTAATGCTCAAAGTGTCAAAATCAGTGCTTTACAATGCTCAGTATGCAAAATAGATGGCTCCAATGGCTCCAAAATGTCCAAAAACCCCTCGTTGGGTTCTTCCTGCACCTGGTTTGGCCAAAAACTGAGAAAAATACAACTCTCAAAATTTTCTCCCAATTCTTTGTTGTCTTTGCTCACCAAAATGCACCTCTGTGTGACTAACCTAGCTCACGGGTGTTTCCCATGCCAAAAACCCAACACAACGCCCGTTCTGCAAATCGTGGCGAATTGTCAAACAATTAGGAGGCATAAGCGCCTTTCTCGGCGGAGGTGTCGATCGCATGATCCATGTGGTCAGGCACTGACCTAAAAAGTAGCACCTGTCTGCAAACCATTGGAGTGTCCACGCTTGAGGTTCATATGGTGGAGGGTGGTGTGATCTTGGCTAAACGTTGGAGAGTTCCCTGTGCTCGCTATTGGACAAATGGCAAGGTTGTGTGGTGGGGTGGTAAGACCAAGGGCTGGGGCTATGCCCCAGCCCTGACTCCGCCCGAAATATACAACACATCAACTTAACTATTAGTTTACAACTTATGGGTTAAGAAACAAATGGCAGGCGAGTTGGTAGACCGGCCTGCACCAACACTCAACCACTTGTCCGGGTCACGGGTTCGACCCCCACAGATTCCAACCAAAATTATACACCATGGAGGGGTGCCACGTGGCAGCCCATGTCTGAGCCACGTGGCACCATACCATTGGTCCACAAACATGCCACGTTTCAACACCGGATAGGTCCACCTCATATGCCAAATCACCTTGCCACATCAACACCTATGCCCAGTCAGCAATCCACGTCGCCCTACCATGTCAACTCTACGATCATACAGATTGTACAGTTAGCTGCAACGTGGCCTATACAGACTGTACAATCAACAAAAAAATTGTTTGTTTGAGGAAATGGATAGAACGCGATATCTCTCGCATACAACATTCGTTTGAACCCGTTCAAGTTGTGTTGGGATCATGAGGACAAAGCCTACGCAATCCGTTTTCAAGCAATTCCGAGCACTTTGATTTTTGAGCATATTTTGATCCCCTGGACCAATTAGCTAGGGCCCTATGAAGTAAATAATGTCACATATGGGGGCGCTATACAACTAAAGGATCTTGCAGGAGCAGAGCTAAACTGAATGATCAATGGGAGTTGACTGAAACTATACATGGACAGTCGACCTCCTTGCACTTAAAACTTATAAGCATAGTAAGAAAAGAAAACATGTACATAGTGTATTATAGTAGAATAAGTTAGAGAAAATAAGAAAAAGAAACAAAAAAGAGAAAAAGAAGGGAAAATAAACACAAAAATAGAAAAGATAGAAAATACGAAAATATTGGAAAATACAACGTGCAGCAGAAAAGGGACTCAGCGTGACGAAAGAAAAAAAAATGTCCATGTGCAACATACGGGCTATTCTCTACGCACTAAGGAAATGCTACAACGGAAATACGTCATGCACTTCAGACGCTTAACACACTGGAAAAATGACTAACAATCAGAAAAAGTGAAAAAAATGAAAAATGACAGTTACGAAAAAAAGGCGCCAACTGATGACATTTATGAAATTAAATGGAACGTATGCATAAAGTGCCACTACATTAATCACAACCACGGAAGCTTCTCAGAGAATCTTCACAGCATTGATGATGTTATCACTGAGTAAATTGTTGGGCTGAAGAAACAATCTACACAGGTAACTTAAAAACCAACTTTAAAATTGGAAGCTAGCCCTTCCAATCTAGAGAGGGCTCTCTCTGAGACTTGATCTCTGATAGATAGATTGTTTTTAAACTGATGTCTAGGTTTAGATGATTGAGGTAGTTTTTTCAAGGTTTGCTGGAAAGGAGGTATGGTATCTCTTGGGCTATGGAGTCAACCCCTGAAAACGAAAGAAAACAATCACTGGTAGGTAGAACTTTCCAGAGAAACAAAGGCTGAAGGCTGAGTTTAGTTGTGTAGGGTGGAAGAGGAAAATAAACACATAATAGAATCGTAGCACCATGGAAGATGAATTTTGACCTATGTAAGAAGAGAAATAGAGTTTAAATCACTTGAGTCTAAAGCACCATTAGATGAATTATAGACCCTATAATTATCTAATTTAAACAAAAAGAAAAGTGAATATGAAAGTAAGGACACAAGAAGTACATACAAAGATAAGAGTACAATCTTCAAATCACCATCATTAGAATCTTTTTCATAAAAAGTTCAAGAATTCTGCATTTGTATTTCTTTCAGATTCAAAGAAAATTACAATGATGATCAAAATATCTATACTTCTGCCAACTCGCCCCCTCTTTACATTAAAACGATAAAATATATAGAAGCCTATTGCCACACTAGGCTACTAGGTGTCGAATTACTGCTGGCTACAATGGTGGATCTAGTTACATTGGAAGAGAACAACTCCTAAACAACTTTACTAAAAATAGTAAATCCGTTTGACCATCTTTAATGCAAAACAAAAATATCTTATACAATCATAGATCTGAGTACATTTAAAATATGTTGTTTTTGATGTGTCATCAAGTGCATCTAGAAAGCATCTTGAGTCATCTTATGCATTGTTGGACAACTCGACCACATTTGCGTAGCAAACTGTAATTATTGCTATGCAAACACTACCTACAACATTTGCGTAGCAGACTCCATTTTTTGTAATTCATGTAGATCCAGG
>SNQJ01S0057864.1:27807-43318 GCA_010110895.2 Picea sitchensis
AAAGTTCTTCAAATGTAGGATACTCCTTCCTTGTGTTCATGCTTGCGGCAAATGCATCCCACGTCTTGGGAAGACCATTGAGTACTATGTTTACCAATTCCTTCTCTGAAATGATCTTTTCAATAGCTTGTAGCTAATCTCTTAACTGGGAGATCCTCACAAAGTCTGATGTTATGCTATCATCATTATTCATTTTCATGTCACGGAGCTCATTTTTCAGACTCATTATTTGTCCAATGTTTCTTACTAAGAAGAGGTTTGTTAGGGCATCGTACATATTCTTTGATGAGTCGAGATGGGAGATGTAGGGTATCAAGTGGTCTTTTATAGAGTCCACTATGATACTCATGGCATTGACATCACTGGATTTGAACTTCTCCATAACTGCAACGTTCTGCGATTCCTTTTTCCTTTCCTTCTTCAAACTCTGGTTCCACGATCTTTCCTTTCACAATATCCTGCACTTTATTCTTGGCAAGGATGAGTTCAATCCTTGTCTTCCACGCTCTGAAGTTAGGAGCTCCATCTAACTTGTTTTTTGACTTCATAGAGTAAGTCATGGCTGCTTTGATTTGGTCAACCCTAGATTTGACCAGAAACTCAAACTTGACGTCTTGGATTGCTGAGAGTATCAGGAGATGCACTAGGCTAGGGCGCATTTATCGTACTTCAGTGTAATACATAAGAGTATTGCGAATTCTTGGAGAATCACTCCATACGTGGTTGGACAATTTAGGGACATAGCCAACTTCAAAGTGACAAAGCACAATATGTGGATCCTAGCGCGCAGGGATCCAGGAAAGGAGTGGCTACAATTAAGATACTACATCACTAAAGAAGATGTAGAAATGACCATGAGGGATTGGCACGACGACTAGAGGATTCCAGTCTTAATTCAATATGTGCCTAAGGGTGTGGAGGTAGACGCAGGGTCAACCAAGACACTTGCAGGCAAAAAAGTTGTGCCTAAAACACTGAAACCAAGTCAGAAGTCGACGCAACAGAAGAAGGGGAGTGCGGCAAAGAAGATGCACATGCAGGAAAAAAGGACACTTCCCCAGCACCAAGAGAACAAGGAAGGGGGGATACAACAACACAATAAGCACCATCGACAACCACCTCACAGGAAAAAACACAACCAAAGTGACCAATCATACATACATGGGGTTCACGCAAGAAGGCCAAGGCGCACAAGCAACTGCTAGAGTATACGATCACCGAGGATGACGCCGACCTCGTGGCAGAAAAAGTACAGAAACGTGCAACTGAGGAGTTCGAATATGCCCAACACCAAAGAGGATGAATTCAAGATGAGTTGGCTGATATAAGGTAGGTCCTAGAACAAATCAGAGTTGCACACAGACCTGGAAGAGGAACAAAGTCATTCCCAACAACAACAGAAGCAGAGGAAAGGGCTGTGACGAACAAGCAAGATACCATCCAAACTATAGAATAGGCGAGCCCGAGCTTCCCAGTTACACCAAACATGTTGCAGATGAATGAGACGATAGCCCAGACACCACTAAAGGATCTGGCGCAAGTAGAGTTGGTACTGGAGAGGATACCAACAAAGGCATTGTACAAGCTTGATGCAGGATCATCACCATCAAAGCCAAAGAGGCCGAGTGTGGAGGCATAATTCGACACCTCAGCGCGCCAAAATTTCAAACTGGCATTAAACAAAATCAAAGAGGGTTGTTGAGATATTTTGGAAATATCGTTTTTAAAATACTTTGTTTGTAAAATCAGGTCACCGCCTGAGAATGACAGGATTTCATAAATTCTTACACGACTGTAAGGTGTTACAGAGGTAGCGTATCAACTCTTATATGTTAATAACTCACATTTATTGTAATAGGACTAAGTAGGTAACCGCTGAAACGATGATGGGATAAAATTCAGATAGGACGGAGAAGAGCTCGTGGAGCCACTCCTTAGATAAACTTTTCTGTATTGTATTGTGGTAGTATCAGAGAATGATAAAAGGAGAAAGAAGTTATATGTAGAAATTAGACATAGCGGGTCTGAAGACAGTGAAGAACTATGTAACTTATGTAAATAATTCATGATTGAATAGAACATACATAAATTGATCCAAATGTTGGGACAATGTTCATTTTGATGTGTATTTGAACGAATGGTAAGCTCTCTGTGTGTTTATTTCATTTTTCTTATGTATGTTGTTCATAGTTGAGTATATGGACTTATGAAGTATTAGATAAGTTTCAATTGTTTCTCTTCTGAGAGCTCGAATGAAAGGAGTGCATATTGTCCGCAAGGTGTGTGTCGACAGAGTCTAGATTTGACTCAGAGAAGCTCACGAGGGATAATGAGAAACTTAGACCGAGTGTTGCAAGGAGTGCACAGGGTCAAGAATCGACAAAGTGTCGAGAGATCAAGACTGTGAAGCGCAAGGAGTGTGTAGCAAGATTTCTTTTGAAGAAATCTCTAAGTCCGAACTTTGTCAAAGATTCCAGAAGCACAAGGAGTGCGTCGGAGGTCGAGATCCTCAGAGGAATCAAGCTCAGAAGAGATAGCGACAAATATTCAATAGAAAGGGAGAAATCTGTTGAAGGTTGCGAATTGATGGTGGCGATCCCTTCAGAGGAAGTCGAGGTCACTGACAGACCGTTAGATCTCAAGAAGGTGCGAGGAGGTTAAATCCAGAAATCCTCCGGACTTCGCGTATTCGATGTTTTTTCGTTTTTGACAGAGTCAACACTCCTAAAGCTATGAAGCCCAAAGTCCATCTGGACCGTAGATTCAGAGGAGGGTACATGGCACCAGATCGGAGAGTCAAAGAGGTAAGAGCTCTGGAAGAATTGCGAGGAGCAGAGTGCAAACTTTGCGAAGTCATGAAGAACAAAGTAGATCTAGACCGTTAGATCTAGAAGGACATGCGGCGGAAATCTGCGTACTCCAGGAGAAGAGAAATCTGGAGGAAAATGAGAGGAGTGAAGCCAAAACTCTCGAAGCTCGAACTGCCAAAGTAAATCATGGCCATCGATTTGAAAGGGACACATGTTAGCAGATCACGGAGTCCGGAAGTATGTATTCCAGAGGAAAGGAAAGGATGCGTGGTGAGTGGAGATTCACTTTGGGTAAAGGTCACTCCAGAGAAAAGGGGTGTTTGGATCACTCGGAGCTCCCGAAGTGCGGAGTCCCGAAGTAAATCTCAGCCGTTGGTTGTAGAAAGGAGCAAGGGCTATAGATTTGATCCAAGTGCGTATTCGCCAGTTCATAGTTCGACGGATTTGGAGTCAGGTGTGTCAAGAACACCCAAAGCCCGAAATTCCGAAGTGAGCAGGGAACGAAGGTTTAAGCCCACGATTTTGACTAGGGTCACGTGGAGAACTTTGCGGGTACTCAGAAACTCCCGAAAAGGGGATTTCGCACCCGAGGATAAGGACTTTGACCTGTTGAGAAAATATAAGAGGTTCAGTGCGAACCTGTGAGATGATTCATCTCCCGAAGTCGATCGATCCTAGACTGGGAGGTTGCGCATCCTGAGGGAGAGTAGGGGGTCTGCATCAAGTGGTATCAGAGCCAAAAGTTTGCAAACAACAGATAGAGGGGATAGAGGAGATAGAGGAGAAAGTTGATACCATCAAGTGGTATTAAAGCGTGAATTTGCTTGTATACAACAAGTGAGAAGGTGAAGGAGTTTTGTTTGATAGCATCAAGTCAGAGAAAAGAAAATCAAAGCAGTGGAATCATGCCACCTAGAAGGCGCAGAGCGAATCCAGAAATGGAAGAAGAAATGAGACGACTCAGAATTAGATTGGATGCCATGGAAACAACACATAGGAGAGCACCCGATGCTGGTGACATTAGTGAAGAAGAAAGTGAATAGGTAGAAGAATAAGGAGTTGCAGAAGGAGAACCTGCGGAAGAACGACTCTTAAGAGCTGTTTCGAGAATAGGAGCCAAAGCAAAAATAGAAGTCCCGATGTATGAAGGAAATTTGGAGGTTGAAGAATTGTTAGATTGGGTACGTGCGATGGATAAATACTTCGATTATGAAGAAATTGAATAAGAAAATAAAGTGAAGCATGCAATAACCAGGTTGAAAGGTCATGCAACCTTATGGTGGGATGAACAACAAGCTGATCGCAGATGCAAAGGTAAGCAAAAAATCAAAAGTTGGGACAGGATGGTAGCCAAATTGAAAACGAAATTTATCCCTAAAGACTATCCGATAAATCTATTCAGAAAGTTATAGAACCTGAGACGTAAAAGTCTATCAGTGAAGGAATATACTGAAGAATTCTATAGAATGAATATCAGGGTTGTCTAGAAGGAAAATGACGATGAAAAAACATCCAGGTACATAAATGGGTTGAGATACGAGATACAAGAGGAGATCAACATGATGTCTGTTGGCACAATCGAGGATGCTTATCAAGTAGCCTTGAAAGTTGAAGAAAAGTTGGCCAGAAGACAAAGCCCACGAAACAGGGGAGGAATCTCAAGCAGAGGCAAGAGAATCGCCCGAGAGAAGTTTCGGAAGCCAAAGCAAGTGGCTGGAAAACATCATAATCACCCTGAAAAAGGGGGAAGTTCTAAGGAAGGACAACACGGAGGAAGAAACTCTTTTCCTCAAGGAAGAGTGTTGGCCCTTGACCAAGTTTTGAAGATCCTTGGTCAGGTTTGACCTATTTTGGGACTTCGACAGGCTGTTGAAGGCGAAGCGCAAGTCGAAGTGGAGATCACGGGATCTCGGACCCTTATTTAAGGGTTTTTGGGTTTTGGGCTTATGTAACGGGTATGGGGATGTCGGCCCATGGGTTTACCCATGTTTAGGCCCTTTTGTAATATACAAATAGATAACTAGGTGATGTAAGAAAGTGTGCCATACTAGGTGCTAAGACAATATAGACATCTGCGTGATGTTGTGCTAAGTGCAACTGATAATTGTAAATGCTTTGTGCATATTGTGTGAGACTTGCAAGGCTGAGTGCAAGTATCTGTAAGAGATTGTGTAAAGGCTTTGTGTTGTAACCTAGCTTGGGGAAATAGGATCTAGCGGAGTGCATGCAAATCTGTTGTCCTATGCGGAGTTGGATCTTGGGGCTTTGTGCATGTAGAAGATTGACAAAAGACAATAAAGAAGAAGAAGAGTTGGTGGACGTAGCCCCAGGCTGGGGGTGAACCACGTATATCTTGTGTTGTGGTTGCTTTGTGCATTGTGGTTGTTTTATTGTTCATATGATTTATGCTTAGTGAAATGATATATGATTAGATGAATATGATATCTTAGTGCCTAATGATGTGGATAAGATGCTAGATCTGATCTATGTTGATGTGCTTAGCTCTTGAATGTATTGGATCTTGTCGAATACTGCATTGTTCTGTAATTAGGGTTTCTTTGTGCTGTGAACTAAGGTTAAGTATTGATGAATAAAAACTGCTAAGTGCTTTGTTAAGGCTTTGTAATCACAAATCTCTGTCCTAGCTAGGTTGCAAACATCTGAGTCCTGCAACCACCCCTGCCTCTACCTCTTGTGAGACTTCATTTGCTTCGCAGGTGTTTCCGAAAGGGCCGGTAATTAGGGTTTTGTTGGTGTGTTGTTGAAGAGTTGAACCCTGGGTCTACCCTTGTTCCAACAAATGGTTCCATTGCCGGGACCTGAAACTGTGATTGCTAGGAATTGAGGAAAAGAAAGAAAGATCTGTGCATAGATTTGTTGCTTTAGTACGCAGTACTCTACTTGAATTATGAAGCTCTGTATTAAGAGAGGAGGCAGATCTGAAGAAAAGAGGTAAGATCTGAAATATTTTTACTTTGTTAAAGGTAAGATACGTGAAAATTTTTGTTTCAAAAGTATGGATCTAGGTATGTTTGATAAATTTTGTCCTAGTATGAAAATTAGGGCACAACTAGACAAAAAAAGGTTTGATATGAGTAGATTTGATAGAAATAATGAAAGATATGTTATTCTTATGCATAGAAAAAATGTTTGGACTAACAAATGGATGCAGGATCCTAGAAATAATTTTCTGCAGGTTAGATACTATGATCCTAGTGCGCAGTACAAGAAACGTTGGGGATCATTTAAAAGAAAAAGAGGATTAACTGTTTGTTATAGTTGCAGAAGACTGAGACATCTTGCTAAGGAATGCCCTGGTAGAAGACCTAGTTGTCTTTGTTCTAAAGCTATGGACCATGAGGTTTTGGATTGCCCTAGAATGATTGCTAAGGTTGAAAGAATGAGACCAGAAAACCCTTAGGAAGGCCAAGAAACTAAGACCATGGCAGAACCTCAGAAAGAATCAGATACTGTATTACTACAAATGAAAGAAACCCTGAATGATCACAGAAATATCAACTTATCAGAGATCTTCAAAGAAAAAGATTGCATAGAAACAAGATTAGGAGACTTCGACATTGACTGTGTTCTAGATGAAGAAAACCAGGTGAATATCATGATAGATAGAACCTGAGAAATTTTAGGAAAGCGTGCTATGATTCCTTCATTGGGAGGAATATGATTATTTAGAGGAAAGTTGATAACCCTATGTGGAAGACTTACCCAAACCTCTATGAGTGCTCATGGAACTTCGCCAGAGGAAGAATTTGAGGTTGTTAAATTTATTGAGAACAACGCCCCATTTGATATGTTACTAGGAAAACCCTGGATTGAGAAAGATCAGACCCGAAGAAACGAAGAGGAAGCTCTAGAACAGAATATGAAAGAATTAAAAGCATTCATGACTAGGAGGATAATGCACTTGATCGAAGAACATGAGAACAGGTCGAAACTGTTCAGAACCAGAAACTTGGATGTCAAAGTTGAAAGAACCCAGGAAGACTTGAAACATCTATCTGTACAGGAGAGTAGAGCACCTACCCCATACAAAGAAGAAGTATTACTCTCTAACCTTATGAAAGAATCTCAACAATGCAAAGTTATTATGTTGAGTACCGATAAGAATCAGAATGGAAAGATGAATACCGAGACGCAGATCACAAGGAAGAAGGCTAGAAAGCTCAGTAAAAAAAGAGCAAAGCTAGAAAAGTTGCAGGAGGTTCCAGAGAGGACTTCGCAGAAGGAAGGTTTGCAAACCTGGAACTTCGTCGGGATATCAGAAAAGCACAAAGTGGCACTTCGCCATGGCAGAGAAATATAATTGTTGGAGGCATTATGACCATTAGACTGACGCTCCTAAACGGTTAGAACAACAATTATGACTAGAAAGCTCGCCATCGGGCCGTTGGGACCGTGCCATAACGGACATAACTGCATTGATGAAGGCTTCTTGTCCGTTGGAGAGATCCGTTACATCGCTCTCTACTTATTCCGTCGACTGTTGCACCGAGAACACTTTCGCGAATTATATCCGAGCCAACAAGAGAACTCATTGTTTCCATGTTGTGTTTACTGAGACTTCGCCACATGTTCTATTACATTGAGTGTTTGTTCATCGACCTGAGTTATCTGATCTCGAGTGTGCATGTCGAACGAACTCAACGCCATATAAAAGGCCATAGTAGAAGTCCTAATCGATCTAATGGCCAAAAAGTAATGTCCGCAAGGATTCAAGCTTCATCGACAAGAGGAGTGCAAGCCTCTCCGTCATCTGCTCATGGATTTGGACCATCTCGACCTGCAGCCGAGAAAAGAACCAAGCATCGAGATGACTTGGTGAATCTGAAGTTAATCCCATCTATCTTACTCGACTACATCCCGCCTCTGGCTGGCGTGGTGAGTCGTGACAGTGTCCCAAGGGACTTCGATTACACTTTGGTTACTGCGTACCTCCCGAAGGGGATACGTGCAGTTAGAACACAGCTGGATAAGATCATGAAATTAAAATTCAACGAATTCAACCTAGGGGATCGCAAGAACCACAACATGCTCGCTCCTCACAGGTATTTTACTAGGACGAAGGGGAAGAAGTCAAGGATAATCCCCCAACCATGGACTATGGACCTCGCGCAGTCCACTATCTTGAATGTGATGAAGATACCACATTTTGGAAGGCACCAGGAGGTTAACGCGTGCGTTAAGCTCCTGCTGTTGTGCTTCCATGGCAGCTATTTGTGGCTAGACAGATGCATCACCATCGATTCGATGTTGATCCATAGGGTCATCTGATTGAGCATGCAGGGACCAAAACCACAAGACTTTTACCCAGGGAAGGCTGCAGACCGTGCCCTGGCACAGAGGATTAAAGATACCTATGGCGATGTAGAAAAGGGGATGTGAGGCTACAAGGTAGCCTCTATCCAGAATGGTGTAGTGCACCTAGCCTGCCAGTTGATCACAAGAAAGCTAGTGAGAAAGAACAGACCTACGCAGGTCATAGGGTTCGCTGTTTACCTCACTGGAAAATGCGTGGAAGGACTCCAGATGAACTGGGAAAAGTACTTAGTCAACCAGTTAGAATTTGATTGCCATGAAGCTCAGGATCATGGCCACAAGTTCCATTTTAGCTGGCTGCTGATCCTCATCGTGTTTATTGCTTGGGAGATGTCGGAAGGTGTGACCTTCCCTGACATTGAGCCGTTCGAGCCGCTCGCTGCGAAGTTCACCACACTCTGGCATTCGAGTGATGTGGGGAAACAATGGAAGTCGAATGCGGTATTCCATACCTACTATCTACAGTTAAAGAGGGCTATTGAAGCTGTCCCTCATATGATGTCGAACACCCTGGACCAGTTCATGCCCCTTATGAAGTTCCGCGCAGATCGACACTTTATTTATATCATTGCACGCACAGATGAGAGTAAAGAAGAACTTCAGTCATACTATAAGCTCACAGAGGAGGAACTAGAAGAAATAACTAAGGAATGGCCTGCAGAGCTCTTTATCCCTGCTGACCCCGCAGAACTGTTCGATCCCGAACTAATCGGAAGCCTGGAGGTTACTCGTGAAGGGCATGATACACTTGGAACTAGCAGAAGGAAGAAGACAGAAGAAGTCTAGAGACTGAGCAATGCATCAGAAGAAACTACTTCAGAATCACCTAGAAGAGGAGGGGATGACGAAATAGATAGAGAAAAGAAGGATGGGGAAGAAGATAAGCAGAAGCAAGACGAAGTAACATCGCCTAGGGATCCCACTGATGATACTGATCCATCTAAGAAAAGAAAGGTTTCCACGAAACCTACATCATGGAAGAAATCCAGAGCTGGTAAGACTAAGCTGCAGACTGTGCTCACGCTCGATGACTTCGACTTCATCATCGAAGTTGTATTAGACACCTCGCAGGACATTTTGCAGAACAATGAAGCCAAACAAGAAACCATCTATGATAGAATTGAGACAGAACTAAGAGGGGTACAACAGACCCTTCACTCCATCTGCGCAGTGTCCACTACGCACCCGCCATCAAAAGAACCAGAGTTGGGAGATGAGCCTACCCAACTCCTCAGAATAGATGATGTGACCGAAGCTCGCCTTCGTCGCGCACAAGAAGAAAAAGAATAGGCCATAGTGGCCCTCAAGCAAGCACAAGCGAGTTGCGCAACAAGAGAAGGATGACCTCTAAACAAAGTTCGAAGAGGAGAAAACATAGATCCAACAACAGAAATAAAAGTTTTTTGCAGAGCAGATCGGAGTAAAAGAATCAGTCAGCAGAGCACTTCGCTCTATGACAGGCTTAGAGAAAAAGGAGGAAGACCCAGTGGAGCATCAAGTATCACAGCTTGCTGAAGCCATCCAACAACTTCAATAGAGAATAGCATACCTAGAGCTACAAACGAGCTACAAACAGTGCCAAGCACTCCACAGGACATGTGAGACCAAAGAGAAGCCACTACTGGAGCACAGTTGAGAGGATCAGAGCATTATCTTTGGAATGTAAACAGTTTGGCAGTAGAAGTGTGCAGACTTATGAGTGACTTACTGAAGATCCTGAACTGAAGACACTGGAGTCACAACTCTAGGAGGCAAAGCAGCAAGCAACGATAGTACAGGCACAGTTGAAACTTCTGTCAACAGTTGAGAAGATGAAAAGATCCCAGGAACAATGCACTGCTCAACAACAGGTCCATACCATACAGAGCAAAGTCATGGAAGTGACTCAGAGGCTCCAACCAATTCAAGACGAAGCTTGCCAACTATTTGAAGAGATTGAAGGTCGATGAGCAGAACTAGAACAAGTAGTCACTGCAGTCGAACAACGCTTAGAGGGACCTGTCAACGAGGCAATTATTTAGGAATTCGCCAAGCAGCAGCTCGAGCCAATCTCGAGGATTTTGAGGCAGAGCCACCCAGATTAGAGTGACTCAGGATGAGTCACGGGTGAGTGTTGGGGGCCTGTTGGCCCTTGACCAAGTTTTGAAGATCCTTGGTCAGGTTTGACCTATTTTGGGACTTTGACAGGCCATCGAAGACGGAGCGCAAGTCGAAGCGGAAATCACAGGATCTCAGCCCCTTATTTAGGGTTTTTTGGGTTTTACGCTTATGTAATGGGTATGGGGATGTCGGCCAATGGGTTTGCCCATGTTTAGGCCCTTTTGTAATATATAAATATATAGCTAGGTGATGTAAGCAAGTGTGCCATGCTAGGTGCTAAGATAATATAGACATCTGCGTGATGTTGTGCTAAGTGCAACTGATAATTGTAAATGCTTTGTGCATACTGTGTGAGACTTGCAAGGCTAAGTGCAAGTATCTGTAAGAGATTGTGTAAAGACTTTGTGCTGTAACCTAGCTCAGGGAAGGAGGATCTAATGGAGTGCGCGCAGATCTCTTGTCCTATGCGGAGTTGGATCTTGGGGTTCTGTGCATGTAGAAGATTGACAAAAGACAATAAATAAGAAAAAGAGTTGGTGGATGTAACCCGAGGCTGGGGGTGAACCATGTATATCTTGTGTTGTGGTTGCTTTGTGCATTGTGGTTGTTTTATTGTTCATATGATTTACGCTTAGTGCAATGATATATGCTTAGATGAATATGATAGTTTAGTGCCTAATGATGTGAATAAAATACTAGATCTGATCTATGTTGATGTGCTTAGTGCTTGAATGTATTGGATCTTGTCGAATACTACGCTGCTCTGTAATTATGGTTTATTTGCGTTGTGAACTAAGGTTAAGTACTGATGAATAACGACTGCTAAGTGCTTTGTTAAGGCTTTGTAATCACAGATTTGTGTCTCGGCTAGGTTGCAGACATCTAAGTCCTGCAACCACCCCTGCCTCTACCTCGGGTGAGACTTCATCTGCTTCGTAGGTGTTGCCGAAAGGGTCGGTAGTTAGGGTTTTGTTGGTGCACTGTTGAAGCGTTGAACCTTGGGTCTACCCCTATGCCAACAAAGAGGAAGAGACAGAGGAGGTGAAGTTAGATGTTACACATGTGGAAAGGCAGGACACAAGTCTTGGGAATGCCCGGAGAGAAAGAAAGAAGGAGGAGGAGAAGCACACATTTCTGAAGCTTAGAAAGATGTGGAAGCAGAAGCAACAGAAGGAGGAAGAAACCTTATGATGAGGAAAATTCTTCTAAAGCCAAAGAATGAGGCAGAAGAACCAATTCAACGAACAAATTTGTTCAAGGTTGCTTGCAAAACAAAGGACATAGTTTGCAAGATGATTATAGACAGTTGGAGCACTGATAATGTAGTATCCACAAAGATAGTGGAGAAACTGGAGTTGGAGAAAACTGCACACCCAAACACGTACAAGGTATCATGGTTGTAGAAAGGACATCAAGTAATGGTAAGTCAACAATGCCAAGTTGAATTTAAAATATGAGGTTATAAAGATGAGATTTTATGTGATGTAATTCCTATGGATGTTTGCCATATTTTGTTGGGGAGACCATGGAAGTTTGATAGAAATGTCATTCATGATGGGAGAAAAAATACTTACACCCTAGAGAAGAATGGTAGAACACACATGTTGTTGCCAATAGAAGACAAAGAACCAAATAAGGAAGATAGTTCAAGTATAATTCTCATGACTGGGAAGGAACTCTTGAATGAGGTCAAGAGATGCAGTTCGCTGTCGTGAGGAAGCCAAGGGTTATCTTTATAAATAATTCTATGGATGATTTACCTGAAGAAATCTAGGAACTATTAGAGAATTTTGTTGACATAGTAGTGGATGAGTTACCTCACTCATTGCCACCCATTAGGGGTATCAACCATCACATTGACCTTATTCCAGGAGCCAGTTTGCCAAACAAAGCAGCATATAGGTTGACACCTCGAGAGAATGAAGAACTCAAGAATAAAGTCCAAGAGTTGTTGGACAAATATTTAGTCAGGGAAAGTCTAAGCTCATGCACATTACCAACTACGTTGAGTCCAAAGAAGGATGGAGGATGAAAAATGTGTACAGATTCGAGAGCCATCAACAAGATCACCATTAGGTGTAGATTTTCTTTGCCAAGAATGGATGATTTGATGGATTGCTTGAGTGGAGCAAGCTATTTTTCAAAAATATACTTGAAAAGTGGATATCATCAGATAAGAATGAGAGAGGGAGATGAATGGAAGACAACATTCAAGACGAATGAAGGTTTGTTTAAATGGCTAGTCATGTCGTTTGGGTTGACAAATGCCCCAAGCACATTTATGAGGTTGACGAATAAAGTGTTGAAAGACTTCATAGGTAAATTTGTGATTGTATATCTGGATGATATACTAATCTTCAATAAAACAGGGGAAGAACATTTAAAACACTTGACATTAGTGATGAGGAGGTTGCAGCACGAAAAATTGTTGATAAACTTGAAGAAAAGTTCTTTTATGAGGACATAACTCATATATTTGGGTTTTTTGATCTCTTCAAATGAATTGAAGATGGATCCAGAGAAGGTGAGAGCAATCAAAGAATGGCCTTCGCCAATGAGCATATTTGAGGTGAGAAGCTTTCATGGGTTAACAAGTTTTTATAGGAAATTTATCAGAAATTTCAGTGGTATATGTACACCCATACTAGATACTGTGAAGAAAAAACACAAGTCTTTTAATTGGACAGAGGAGGCTGAGAAAATCTTCAGAGTGTTGAAGGAGAAGATCACGGGACAACCAATTCTGGTCTTACCAGATTTTGGGAAAACATTTCAGGGAAGATGTGATGTGAGTGGAGTAGCTATTGGAGCAGTCTTGAGTCAAGATAATAGGCCAGTTGCCTATTTTAGTGAGAAACTGAATGACACCAAGAAGAAATATTCCACATATGACAGAGTTTTATGCAGTGATTCAAGCTTTGAAGAAATGGAGGCACTATCTAATTCCAAAGGAGTTTTTCTTGTATAGTGATAATCAAGCTTTACAATTTATTACTAGGCAAGAAAAGTTGAATCAGAGGCATGCTAAGTGGGTAGAATTCATGCAGAATTTTACTTTTGTCATTAAAAATATTTCTGGAAGTGCCAACAAAGTCGCAAATGCTTTGAGCAGGAGGAGTTTGATTATACAGGAATTCCAAGTGAAGACCTTAGGGTTTGAACACCTTAAGGAAATGTACCAAGAAGATCCAGATTTTAAGGAGGCTTATGAGGCACGTAAGAACCCTTTGTTGGGGGACAGAAGCCCGTGGATAGAATATTTAATCCAGGATGAATTATTGTTCAAGGGAAGCCAACTGTGCATACCAAGATGCTCGATGAGAGATAATCTGCTGAAAGAAAAACATAGTGGAGGTCTAGTCGGAAATTTCGGCCATGACAAAACGTTTGCACAACTGAACAATTTGTACTATTGGCCAGGTATGAGGGAAGACGTGAAGAAATTCGTAGACAGATGTAAGATTTGCCAGCACGCAAAAGGAAAGGAGCATAACACTGGTTTGTATCAGCCATTGCCTATTCCAGAAAGGCCTTGGGATGCAATTAGTATGGATTTTGTATTGAGATTACCTAGAACCCAGAAGAGAAGTGATTCCATATTTGTTGTGGTAGACAGATTTTCCAAGATGACACATTTCATACCATGTCAGAAAACAAGCGATGCTACACACATAGCCAATTTTTTTTCCAGGGAAGTTGTGAGACTACACGGGTTGCCCAAGACCATAGTCTCAGACAGGGACACAAAGTTTGTAGGACACTTTTGAAGAACTCTATGGAAGAGGCTGGGGACAAACTTGTCCTTCAATTCATCATATCACCCTCAAACGGATGGACAAACTAAAGTGGTGAACAAAGGTCTAGGAAATTTGTTAAGGAGTTTAGTCATTGAACAAGGCCGTCAGTGGGATCAAATTCTGGCATAGACAAAATTTGCATTTAACAATTCGGTGAATAGAAGCACTGGAAAAAGTCCATTCGAGATAGTGTATGGAATACATCTGAGAGGGATTGCAGAATTGAGAGATTTGAAGGAAGATGAGTTCAAAAGCGTTGGAGCAGAAGATTTTGCTACAAAGATGCAGAGACTTTATGATCGAGTCAGAGAGCAGCGACATGACAACAATCAAAAGTACAAGAACATAGTTGATCATAAAAGAAGAAAAGTTCAATTTGAAATTGGAGATGAAGTTTTAGCTCATTTGAGGAAAGAAAGGTTTCCAAGGGGAACATATAACAAGTTGAAGATGAAGAAGATAGGACCATGCAGGATCCTTAAAATTTTTGTAGCCAATGCTTATGAGATTGAGTTGCCAGACAATGTTGGGATATCACCGATATTCAATGTTGCAGACCTATATCCTTACAGAGGAGATGATGCAGGAGAACTAGAAGACCAGAAGGAGATTCAATGGGAAAAACAGATGCCCACAATAGAAAAACCTTAGATGGAGAAAATCTTAGAACAAAGAGTTGGAAAGAAAACCAAGAGAAAGATGTATACTGAATATTTGGTGAAGTGGAAAGATCACCCAGTGGAAGATTCGAGTTGGGTCACTGAACTTGACATTTTGAAGCATGGAAAAACAATGCAAGAGCTCATGGACATGAGTCCATGAATATTTTAGCCAGAGGAGTATGATGCAGGAGCATCGCCATCAACGCCAAAGAGGCCGAGTGTGGAGGCATAATTCGATACCTCAGCGTGCCAGAATTTCAAACCGACATTAAACAGAAGTAGAGTGGGTTGTTGAAATATTTTGGAAATGTTGTTTTTAAAATACTTTGTTTGTAAAATCAGGTCACCGCCTAATAATGATAGCATGTCATAAATTCTTACACGACTGTAAGGCGTTACAGATGTAGAGTGTCAACTCTTATCTGTTAATAACTCACATTTATTGTAATAGGACTAAGTAGGTAACCGTTGAAACGACGATGGGATAGAATTCAGATAGGACGGAGAAGAGCTCGAGGAGCCACTCCTTAGATAAAATTTTATGTATTGTATTGTGGTAGTATCAGATAATGATAGAAGGAGAAAGAAGTTAGATGTAGTAGTTAGACATAGAGGGTTTGACGACAGTGAAGAACTGTGTAAATTATGTAAATACTTCATGATTGAATAGAACAAACATAAATTTATCCAAATGCTGGGACAATGTTCATTTCGATGTGTATTTGAACAAATGGTAAGTTCTCTGTGTGTTTATTTCATTTTGTTTATGTATGTTGTTCATAGTTGATGTTAAATTTATAGCAGCTGC
>SNQJ01S0057864.1:43328-55239 GCA_010110895.2 Picea sitchensis
ATTTCTTCATATTTGGTATTGGTACTTAACAGGATCACTCGGAACTCCCGAAGCGCGGAGTCCCGAAGTAAATCTCAGCCATTGGCTTTGGAAAGGATCAGGGGGTGTAGATCTGGTCCAAGTGTGTATTCGCCAGTTCAAAGTTCGACGGATTTGGAGTCAGGTGTGTCAAGAACATCCAAATCCCGAAGTTCCGAAGAGAGCGTGGAACGAAGGTTTAAGCCCACGGTTTTGACCAGGGTCACATGGAGGACTCTGCAGGTACTCAAAAACTCCCAAAAAGGGGATTTCACACCCGGGGATAAGGACTTTGACCTGTGGAGAAAATATAAGAGGTTCAGTGCGAACCTGTGAGCTAATTCAACTCCCGAAGTCGATCGATCATAGACCAGGAGGTCGTGCAGCCCGAGGGAGAGTAGGGGGTCTGCATCAAAGCTTCAAGTCAGTGTCACGCATGAGGTGTAGTCACGTGCACGAACAAATGCAACAGACTTGCAACATATGAAGAATGGAAAGGTAGCATTAGAATTGGTAGTTGAGTAGGTCAAGCTCGAAACCAAGGAAGAAAAGAACGCGCATACAGGCTAGAGCAGGGATTGACAGCGGCATACAACCGAATCCCCAACAACGTGCAGGCAATAGAGACAAGTGTAGAGGAGAAGATCAACCTCATTGTGCAGACAATTGACCAGTATAGGCAATAGATCGAGGAGCTAAGAGAGAATCTCAATCCCACGACCCTACCTAAGGTCTGAAAGCAGAGGAAAGCATAAGCTGCACTCCAACTAGTAGAGATGGAGAAACAAGTCAACACAATAGCATGATTGTTTGATAAAGCGATGCAACTTTGGACAACACTGGAGGAGGATGAGCAGGTCCAATAGTGGGACCACGAGGAAGAAATAGTAAACGCAACAATCCAGGACCTCAAGCAGAGGCAAAAGACAATGAGCATCATCGAGCATTTGAAATTAATGCAGAATATGAAAAAGTTGCAGGTAGAGTTAAAAGTTACGCAGACGCGGAAGCAAGAAAGACAAGCCCAGATGGAATCTCTCCAAGAGCAAGCAACGAAGATGATTGTGCAATTGGAGGAAGAGAAGAAGAACATGGCGCAAGGACATAGGGAGTGTGCAGTAATAAAACAAGAGGAGGTCACAGCGCAAGCACTAGAGGCGCTAACAGAAAACGCTGCACAAGTTCAGGCAAGAGGAAGGGAACTTGCACACAAGTTCCACATCCTAGCAGAGGCTGTTGAGGGAGTGCGCAATGCCTAGGTGGCGCGGGACGAACCACATGTTAGTGTTGGGGGCCTGTTGGGGGCGGGCCAATTTTGAGGAAAAGCCATTTTTGAAAGGTAGAGCTTAATAAGGAAAAAGACAGTTGGCAGAAAAAGCAACACGTGCTAGGAAAAGCCGCATGCAAAAGAGGAGAGCATGCAAGACACACATGCATGAAAACCTAACCTCATTAGGGTTAGGTTTTTTTTTAAGAGAATGTAACAACTGTTGAGCTGAGAATTAGTATATATATAAGTACCTAGGAGGTCTAGGGAGAGAAGATGCTAAGTTCTGTAATGTCCGATGAAGGAAACTACTGTAAGATCCAATACCAATTTTGTAAGCTGTTGAGTTGTAGGAGAGTCAAGCAACTAGATCCTGAGGGTTAGATCGCAGGTTGAGGAGCCTGGTGCGATCTAATCAGCCTCACAGGGATCATAAAACTTGTTTGTGTATGATCAGAAACTGTAGTGCGCGCAATGCCATATATTGCAGAACCATAATAAAAGAGCCTGAGAGCTAGATCTTTGTGGACGTAGCCCAAGAGGGGGTGAACCACGGTAATATCTGGGTTATGTGATTGATTACATGTTTCCCTTCTGTAAGTAGTTAGACTATGAATGGATGAATGGGTAATTATGCAAAATATGTCATATGTTAGATCTGTTAGAATGCATGCATAGACTTAATAGGTGAATGTATATTAAGTATAGCAAAAAGAACAACTAGATCAAGGCTTAAGAAGATGAAATACAATCCCAGATCCCCACTCTTTCCTAGACTACAAGCATCTGAGCATTGCAGTCACCCATAGAACTATCTCGGGTGAGACTATGCAGTACATCCTGTGCGTTGTGTTGCCTTCTAGTTTACTAGGAGGGTCGATAGTTTTAGAGGGCTTTGTTGGAAGTTGTTTAGATCTGAACCTGGGTCAGCTCAAAAGCAGAAAGATGAGAAGAATAACCAACAACAGTACACAAACCAAATCAAACAAAATCCAAAGACCCTTTGTTGATTCACGAACTTCATATTTATGCTTGTGCTCCTTGGCTTTTGGCCTTACAACTATCTTAACTATTCAAATTCCAAATACAATGCTTCATATTCCAATGGTTGACAAAAATTCACAAGGACAAGATATATTTCACTACATAACAATTTTTTTTTTGTTTTTCTTAATAAAAAAAATAGAACTAAAATTAATTAAGCATAAGAAAACATGCAATATGCCTATAGTTTTAGGGATGCTCATGCATTAGACTCCCCTGGTTGGAAAATTTTGAGTATCCTGCTGAAAAAGCTGTTAATGAATCAACAATTGCTGAGTGCTCTATTTATTTTCTTTCTTTTCTTTTTTCTCCTTTCCATACTCTGCCCCAGTCATCATTTTGAACTCTCCATTCATTGTCCTTCCTATTTGTAATCCTCAACTTTGCAATATTCCATTGTAGATAATCTATCACACCTATGCTCCATTTTTCCATCTTCTTTACTTGGATTGTTTTTGTCACCATCGCTCTTATTTCTTCCATTACATGCTATAACTCATACACCCTTACAAATTGCCACAAATCTTGTCCAATGGGACTCCCTACCTCAAACAACTCCCTCTCAGTGGTGCATACTACAAGCTTAATTGCACCATCACCATTGCCTCAATGAACAATACTAATGCTTGCTACTCAAGCATCTCCTCATTATGCATTTCTTTGACTACCACCACTCCTTTGCTATCATCATTTTCAACTTGTTACTGCTCTTTTGCATCTTCACTCCCTATTATAAATAGATGATATGAAATCAGAATCAAACAATGTCCAAAATCAATTTGTTGTCATAAATGATAACTAGGGTAGAAATTTAGCTAACCTGCTGAAGCTCATCCTCAAATGCACAACTCAAGCTTCTCCTCATGCACACCTTACACTTATCCTTACACATAGCTCATGCTTCAAAATGTCATTGCGAGGTGAAATGCCATCGTGTTAAACTCAAATGCCAGTATGATAAATATCTAAAATGCCATCACTTTAACATTGACTTTCAATTTTCTTTTTTCAAAGTTACTAACAATGGCAGGAGCTAAAACACTATTGATTAAAACACCATTGATTGGTGTGGTGCGTTGGTTTCTATACTTATCTTGCTTTCATTGGTCACGTGTTCAAAACTAGAAATGCCAATAGTTGAAACACTAATGAATAAGATTAACAATTCAGACATTGAAACACAATTGAGAGAGATTGATTCTCTAATAGCATATGAGGATTAACAACGTATTAGTTTATTATGATTATGATTTGAAATGGATCATTATATAATTTGTCATCTATCTTGGTACCATATGGGTGGAAAACTTGGAGGAATTGGCTTGTAGGGCCCATTTTAGGGTCAAGTCCTAGTTTGGTGATTTGGGGTTTGAAAACTTCCAGAGATGGTTTGAGGCATCAAACAACACATTTTAGGGTTAAATCTTTGTGAGCATAGTTCCTAGCCCCTCGATGCTATTCTACACACCAAAAGCTTTCCAACGGTGCAAAAATCACCTCAATCAATTTTCGTATTCGGAAGTTATGCCTCTTGCAAGTTGACCTACCATGTTGACCACCATGGTATTAAGTGGATGCCATGTTAACCTCCATTACTCACACATGTGGGGCTAGTCACGTGTGGACTTTCAAGAATATTCTAAAGGGTTCAAAACCCTAACACTTACTGAGGGTTGAGGCATGTAAAAACCCTAACCCTAACCCTATATGACTATCATGCTATGTTAAATATTGGGCTACTAGGAAATGAAGGGGTTCCATTATTTTGGTATTGTTATTGTTTCATAGTTGAGCAGAGCATCTAGGAGTGTGAGAGGTTGAAGATTTTATAGTAGCCATTCAGGCCACAATGTCCATGACAATTCCATAGTGAATGCCCCTTTCTTTGTACTTGCATCTCATAATTGAGAAAAAAGAGCAATGCATAGGCCTCACCTTCTAGCTGGGTTTTCTCTCGTATTGGGTTTCCTAGGTCACATCTTGTGTTCATTTGTGTGGGTGGTGTGTTTATTTGCTTATTTCTTTCATTTTGATTTCAGTTATTTCCATAATTTTGAGTGCTACGGTAGTAATATTAAATCTGAGATCTAAAGTAATAAACTGCATAATAAAAGATTTTAAAATATTGTAAAATCTGTTTTGAGTTATTCTAGTGGACTCTCTGCGACAATTTACAGATCACATTAAGAGCCTCATTAGTTAATTTAAAAGATACCTCTACCTAAAATTAGCAAAATGTAATTAAAAGATACAAATCTCACAATGTGAAAGTTTGCCCTTTGATATTGTAAGTGGGGATACAATGAAAGAAAAGATAGAAACAATGTCAAATATGGATAAATCTTACATGAACTTGTCCTCACCAATAATCCCCGCAAGAACAAAGCCCATCCTTGAAATGATGGAAGCGTGTGGCATCCCTTAAAATAATTTCCCGATTGGTAATCTTTGAGATGAACTTGGAGGCAGTGTGGCAATCGCCACACACTCTAAGGTTCTTGATAACCCGGACAGGAGTCCCAGGGAATGTATTGATGAGCCCAAAAGCAATGGCAAGTTTCTCACTGTGGTGGCCAATAATCTCTTTCTTTTGTTCCTCCTCCACATCATGCAGCACAAAGTTGAGATCAGGAGCATACCCTATCTCCTTCATCTCCAAATGTAGTCTACTCAACATAGAATAGATCTTGTCTGTTTGGGGGTGGGACCTGTCTCCTACCAAGAAGGTGTGCACCTTATTCTGGGCTTCAATCCAGCTGCAGCCTGGAGATTTCACCACTCCCTTGTCTTTCATTCTCATCCTCACACTTTTTACATCATCCCACCTGCCAGCCACGGCATACATGTTTGACAGCAACACATATGTTGAAGCATTTTGGGGTTCAAACTCTATAAGTCGCTCCGCGATACATTTTCCTAGGTCCATGTTTACATGAATTTGGCAGGCTCCAAGCAAGGCTCCCAACACAGCAGGATCAGGTTCAAATGGGATTTTGTCAATGAAAACTTGTGCCTCGACCAGCTGGCCAGAACGACCAAGCAGGTCAACCATACATGCATAGTGTTCTGCTCGTGGTGTGATACAATGATCTTGGCTCATAGAATGGAAGTAGTGCCAACCTTGAGCCAGTAAGCCATCATGGCTACATGCACATAGAACACCAACAAAACTGATGTGATCTGGTTTGATAGTTGCTGTTAGCATTTGATCAAAGAGTTGAATTGCCTCCTTGCCATATCCATGCTGAGAGCACCCTGTGATTAATGAATTCCATGAAACCACATTACGCTCGCACATTGTATGAAAGGTTTGTCGTGCATCATCAATGCTTCCACATCTAGCATACATGGTAATCAGGGCATTCCCCAATAAGATATCTTTCCCAAATCCTGTTTTAATGATTTGTTGATGAACTTGTTTGCCTTGTTCCAAAGCTGCTAGGCTGGCACATGCACTTACGACACTGGTGAAAGTGGCCTGTTTAGGCTTTATGTTTTTTAGTTGCATTTGAGAGAAGAGTTTCACCGCCTCCTCACCACCATATCCACATTTGAGCTGTCACCACTATTGCATTCCAAGAAATCACATCTCTTTTGGGGCTTTTTACAAATAACTGGTGCGCTTCCTTCATTCTCCCATTATGACAATAACCTACAATCATTGCAGTCCATGCTACCACATCTCGTTCGGGCATTTGGTCAAATACCCTGCGTGCATCCTCTGGTTTCCCATCCTGTGCATAGCCTTGAATCATCATAGTATATGACAGCAAATTACGTACAGGCATACTGTCAAACAGTTGGCATGCAACCTCTACTTTACCATTCTGTACATATCCAGCAATAAGTGTATTCCAGGAAGTAGCATTCCGTTCCGGCATTCTGTCAAACAATTTGCAAAGGGCATCCTCAATTCTCCCATTTTGAGCATAACCTGCAATCATAGCATTCCATGAAACCACATTTCTCTTTGGCATTTTGTCAAACAGTTGGCACGCATTCTCTAATTCCCCATTCTGGCATAAGCTGAAATCATGGCAGTCCATGAAACCACATCTCTTTCAGGCATTTTTCAAATAGTTGGCAAGCATCTTCCATTCTGCCATTCTGTATATATCCTGATATCAATGCATTCCATGATACCACATCTGGCTCAGGCATCTTGCCAAACAGTTCATGTGCAGCCTTTATCTTCCCATACTTCGCACAGCTTGTAATAATCAAATTCCAAGATACAACATCGCGGTTGGGCATCTTGTCAAAGAGGAGTTTTGCATCTTCTACTCTGCCAATACTAGTGTACGCGGTAATCATAGTGTTCCAAGATACTATATCTCGTTCAGGCATTTTGTCAAACCGGTTGGTGGCTGCAATATCTACTTTTCCAAGTTTAGCATATCCTGAAATCATGGCTGTCCAGGAAATTATATTTCGTTCTGGCGCTTTGTCAAATAACCACTGTGCCTCCTCAATTCTTCCCATCAGAGCATAACTTGAAATCATTGAATTCCATGAGACCACATTTCGCTCGGGAATTTCATCAAAAAATTGGCGAGCTTCACCTATTCTTCCATGGTGGGCATAACCAGAAATCATAGCATTCCATGACACCACATTTCGTTTGGGCATTTTGTCAAACAGATGGCGAGCATCTGCTATCCTCCCATTCTTTGCATATTTTGTTATCATAGAATTGCAGGGAGAAATGTAATCATGTGAGGTAGCATTACAGTTGTTTCCTTCCAGTTGACTGAGCATTTGTTTAAGGTAGGCATCAGGGGATGCCATGCTTGAAATACCGCTAGTAGAAGTCAACCACCTTATCATCTGACAGCGACTACATAATTGAAACAAATAGCGAGATATGGGTTTCGACCTCGAAAAAGGAAAAACGTCTGTCAATAATAATGAGAAACCCATTTTCATCGGTACCAACTTGAGGTACCAAAAGATATCTATGAGGTTTGGCCTTGTTCTTCTCTGTGTCCATGAAAAATCCAACTACACAATAACAATACAAATGAAAATGGATTGCAACAGCGCTGAAGGCTAATTGTTAAAGGGACAATGATACTCCAAGTGGTTTAAAAAACCCTACAAGTACCAGCAAAACCAGCAGAGCAAAAGGCTATTTCTTATAAAAAAATTCGCGCACGTCCAAGTTGCACTTTCTATCAATGCCAATCTGAATGCTAATGCTAGGAGTTCGCCTGTCACAAGCATTTTGAAATTTGCTAAATTTCTCAAAATATAAGTAGAAACCTTTTTGGAGAGCAAACAGCAAAACTAACCCAACGCTTCAACATTCTTTAGTGGGACTAGCATATTTCCTCGTTTTTAGGCCAAGGCATGTAAGAAGGGATGGTTTTACCCCCAATATTTGGTAGTCCAAAAACATATAGTTAATACACGTTTTTAACAGAAAATGCTTATGAATTTGAAAAAATTGTGACAGACTCTAAGATTGTTGACCCTACCGTACCGGGTGTTCCAGCTATTGTTGACCCTAGCATTAGTAATAAGAATGAAAACTTATTTCGTTTTTTCGAAGTCTTTGTTTTTTAATATATTATGTGAAAATTCGAAGTTTTAATTTCTTACATTACTCTAACTTGCAAATGTTTTTAGCTTGCTATTTCGTTGTGATTCATTTAATAGAGTCTCCAAATTCCTTTGGCATATCTACTACATAGATATAGAGTCTCCAAATTCCTTTGGCATATCTACTACATAGATGGTTGGGTGTTCCTTGGGTTTTACAATTGTTTAACAAGTAAAATTATAGACAATGGTGTTAGAGAAGGATATCGATGGATGTCCACGAGTGCAGGTTGAGGAATTAGAGCCCTCTTAGGTGGATAGAGTGGACAACAAGAATACCAATATTATCCCCTAGAGGTGGTAGTTGCAAGAAGCTCCTGACAGAGAATGAACCTTCCAATTTCGACAAGGAGTTGGTGCACCATCTGAATCATGGACAACAATTATTACCCATGGAACCTTCTTTAGGTGGGTGGATTGAGACCGAAAAAAAGAAAGGGGGAAAAGGTAGGATGGAAGATTAGTGTACTCATTAACTCTTGATTCTCTTTCTTCGATGTCTTTGATTAGTATCATAAGTAAATGTGTGCTTGCATGCTTCTTGTATATGCATATTTAAGATTTCTCTCATCGCATTTACAATCTGCTATAAGTGTAGTTTGCACATGACAAGTCTAATTTTCATTCAATCTCTAAATAGAAATGATTGTTTTCTCTTTAGATTTTTCTTTTGTTTACTAAACTATCTTGTCATCAACTCTGCGAAATGTAACTGAGAAAGTAAATTATTGTTGGTTGTTGGAAGCGAAATCTCTGTGTGAATATTACTTCACCTCATCAAATGTGAGAAACCATTACAAATATTTTTTACCCCACTTAAGTTATGCATTCAAATTCTCTCCACAAGTTTTGGTTGTAATTGATACAAGTTTAGTCTAGTCTTAATCATGTAGACATATTTTTGCTCTTTCCAACTACATTATGAGATTTTTGAAAGGTGCCTACCTTTTTTTGGAATTCTAGAATTTAAATCATTTTGCAAAAAAATTGTAACTATTGTTTTGACATACAACATTAAGATTTAAATGTCAAATGACAAGCAAATTTAAATTAGAATGTTACATAAAAATTTCTTTAATTAATGTCAAATTTCAACCCTAATAACAAGATTGTTGGGCAATAGATTGAGAAGATGACAATGACTCATGAAGAATCTCAAATAAGTTAAAAGAGCTACACATCGTTTCTAGTTCTGATAATATCTTCGGACTGGTTTTGATGATATCTCCGCTATTGATATGAAGAATAGAGCTTGTTACCCCTCATTTTGCATGAGACTAATACTAGTGAATTTCTTCACTACCCTTGTGACTTTCATCACAAAGAGCTTTAGATGGATGGGGCATTCACTTGGTTATGTGGATTGTTGATGACATGGATGATGTGCTAGAGATTTTGATGATGTATTGCATGCTTATCATAGCATGACACTTGATCATACAATGTTATATTCTCCACTCCTTCTTAGATGATTGGTCATGAGGATGTGTGGATCCCTTGTTGGAGTGCACTAGAATTTTAGGGCTAAGTGGACATTGCATAGCCTTCATCATGCTATTTCGTACTTTCACAAATCCCGGGGCATCTTCACAATTCTCAAGGTAGTTCACAACTCTCAAGGTACTGGTCACAATGCCCTAGTGTTACGAGGAAAATCTCTCTATGGCTATGGGTAAACCACAACAGATGGAAATGACTGCAAAAATCAACTCTAATCTCAAGTATGCTATATAAACAAATATGCTAACAAGAAAAGATAAGAAGCCTACCTTGTCCAGACGTTCGATGAAGTCCACCGTTGAGCACTTGACCCAAAGCAATATACCTGCAACTAGTCCTCAACAACCAAGCTTGAAGCAATGCAAGCATATGGTGATAATATATAATGTTAGCACATTCAATAGCATAATCCATCAACAGTCATGACAAATACGCCCATGGAATAACAATTCAAATATTTGTAAGAGATTAATTGGACGAGAAAAAAGTATTTCTATTAAGATGTAATCAACAGAAGTGAATGAGTTACAAACTTCTGTGTCGGCACGGTTCGAAACCGAGAAACTAAGTTCCTTCCAGCTGGGCCTCCACCACTTCAATCCTCCACCAAAGGCAAGCTCATATAAGAGAAACCAAGGAGTTCTCAATCAATAAGGGAAGAGATTGGGGGCTGAACAATGTGTCCAGACTTAAAGGACAAAGGGATGTAGACTCAATGTGAAGTGAATAATTTCTCCAGAGTAACTTTGCTCTCAAAGTTGAATTATTTCTCCTATTTTCCATAGCTCGGATTTGGCCCATTTATAGCCTTCAAGTGGAACTGAAGCACCGAGTTGGAACGTTTCCAGTATTTGGAAGGTCAAGGATCATAGATCTCGTGATGTGACATGGAAACCCGACACCTTTTTTTAATTTTGGGCACATTTCCTGATGTATGCCGGATGTAGTGGTGCAACCTGTGTATACACATGTTGTAATATAGGCATGGCATGTACATGTGGAAAAATTATGTTTTTAGCTCTGGGATTTGCAAAAAGGGACTTCAAGTCTACATAGGGAAATGGAAACAGGCCTTCTGTGCAAGATTGCATAGGGTGAGACAAATCTTGCTATAACAGATGTGTTGATATTATGGTAGCTGCGGGATGTATTTACCTCCACGTGGAAACCTGACGAGAATAGAATATTTTGGAAAGCAAGAAGAAACCCTAATGAGTTGGCTAATAACCCTAGAAGACTTTTCAGCTCAAGAAGATAACTTGTATTAGGTTATTAGCCTCCAAAAGAAGAAGTCGGCAAGAAGAAATAATATATACTGAACAGACAGATACCCAGAATGAGAAGTCGGCCCAGGCAGTTAGCCAGAATTAGTATAAATACAGGAGGCCAGTCTTCATTCTAGTAGGCAGTCTCAGAATTGCAGAGTAGCACTTGTGCGAACTGCAGTGCCCAGTTTTGTGCGCAGGTTTGAGGAGAGCTGCCATTGTAGCTGCTGCAGCTAGCAGATCACGTTTGGCTTGGACTATCTCTTGGTTAGGGTTTGGACTATCTGATCATCTCTTGTTGGTGCGCTATCCTTGGGGAAAGGTGCACTACCCTTTGTTTGTCTATCTAGCCTAGGATTTGCTTCCAGAGTGATTCTCTGTCAAGGTTAAGGTGCTCATAGGGTGGCTTCGGCCTATGGTTGGGTGACAATAGTGATATTGTCAATGGTAAAACGAGCACATCCATTATATTCTAACAGGCTATGGGGCCACACCTCCTTCATTCAGTCTAACCGCTGGAAGGAAACATAGCCGTAAGGATATTAAGCTCATTGAAGAACTGTCACTAGGGTTTCTAACAGGAGCAGTCACCATAGCACTGTCACTAGGGTTACTAGTAGGTGTAGTTGCAGAAACCCTAATCCTCTCGTTGAGGCACCTTAAGTGAAGGGATTGACCTAATTTTTGGATAGATCAGTGCACCCTAGCCTAACGCATCTCCTGATACTCTCAGCAAGCCAAGACGTCAAGTTTGAGTTTCTGGTCAAATCTAGGGTTGACCAAGTCAAAGCAGCCATGACTTACTCTATGAAGTCAGAAAACAAGTTAGATGGAGCTTCTAACTTCAGAGTGTGGAAGACAAGGATTGACCTCATCCTTGCCAAGAATAAAGTGCTAGATATCGTGAAAGGAAAGATCGTGGAACCAGAGTTTGAAGAAGGAAAGGAAAAGGAACCACAGAACGTTGCAGTTATGGAGAAGTTCAAAGATGGTGATATCAATGCCACGAGTATCATAGTGGACTCTATAAAAGACCACTTGATACCCTACATCTCCCATCTTGAGTCATCAAAGAAGATGTACGCTGCCCTAACAAACCTCTTCTCAGTCAGAAACATTGGACAAATAATGAGTCTAAAGAATGAGCTCTGTGACATGAAGATGAATGATGATGATAGCATAACATCATACTTTGTGAGGATCTCCTAGTTAAGAG
>SNQJ01S0057865.1:0-20247 GCA_010110895.2 Picea sitchensis
TGGAAAACAATCCAAGGAATTCCCATATTTGTTTCTATTAGACAAATCTCAGTAATGCAGCTAAAGAAGTGCTACAGGAAAGGCTGCCAATTATTTGCAACCCATGTGGAGGAAGCATCTAAGGATGAAGTCTCAAATATTGGAGATCATGTAGTACTAAAGGAGTTTGAATATGTATCTCAGGAGGTACCCAGACTACCCCTGAAGAGAGTTATTGACTTCTTTATAAACTTGATGCCTGGAGCATCTCCAATGTCAAAAGATCCTTACAGAATGAGTACGCCAGAGCTGAAAGAACTGCAATTGCAACTTGAAGAGCTTTTGAAGAAGGGGTATATAGACCCAAGTGTGTCACCTTGGGGAGCCCCGGTCCCATTCGTGAAGAAGAAGGATGGGATGTTGAGATTGTGCATCGATTTCAGACAGTTAAACAAAGTGACTGTTAAGAACAAGTATCCTTCGTTGCGGATCAATGATCTCTTTGACCAGTTGAAGGATGCTAAGACATTTTCTAAAATAGATCTTAGATCAAGATATCACCAAGTAATAATTAAGTATGAAGACATAAGCAAGATCGCCTTCAGAATAAGGTATGGTCATTATGAATTCACAGTGGTGTGATTTGGGTTGTCAAATGCACCCATTGTTTTTATGTGCCTGATGAATGGTGTATTCAGAGACCATTTGGACAAGTTTGTCATAGTATTTTTGGATGACATCCTGGTGTATTCCAATTCGGAGGAAGAGAATGAACAACATCTAAGGATGGTGTTGCAGGTGCTAAGAGAGCACAAACTGTATGCCAAGTTGAGAAAATTCTCTTTTTATCAAAAATAGATCCATTACTTGGGGTATGTCATTTCAAAGGATAGGATAGTTGTATATCCTAATAATATTGAGGCCATCAAATAATGGTCAATGAAAAAGAATGTAATATAAGTCATATCCTTTATGGGTCTAGCTAGCTATTACACAAGGTTCATTGCAGGGTTCTCGAGGATAGCTTACCCTATCACTTCCTTGCAAAGGAAGGAGAAGAAATTTCAATGGACAGAGGAATGTGAGAAAATCTTCCAGCAATTGAAGCAACTGTTAACCAGTGCTCCAATCCTGAGGATTGCAGATATGAATGAAGACTTTGTAGTGTGTACAGATGCATGCAAAGAAGGACTGGGAGGAGTCCTCAGTCAAAATGGATTCGTAATTTGTTATGAATCCAGAAAGTTGAAAGAGAACGAAAGGAACTATGCAACTCATGATTTGGAGTTGGCGGCCATCATTCACACTCTAAAGAAATGGAGGCATTACCTCATGGGAAAAAGGTTTGAACTGAGAAAATACCACAATGGTCTGAAGTATTTGTTTGATCAGCTAACCATGAATTCTAGGCAGAGTAGGTGGTTTGAGTTTCTTTGTGAATATGACTTTGATATCAAGCATATCAAAGGAAAAGAGAACAAAGTGGTCGATGCACTTAGTAGGAGAGTGCATGAATTACATGCTACAACCATTAGCATGTACCAAAATGATATTAAAGGCATAATTTCAGAGGCTGCAAATACAGATTTGCAGTACAGGGATTTGGCAGCAAAGAAACAACAAGGTAAGATGCCACAGAAAGAGGAGAATTATAAATTGGAAATTGATGGAACACTTATGTACAAGAACAAAATTTATGTACCTAATGTCCAGGAATTGAAACTTATGATTTTGAAAGAAATGCATAATGTGCCTTATGTTGGGCACCCTGGATATCAAAAAACTATGGCAACAACCAAGAGCCATTACTTTTGGCCAGGTATGAAGAGATATATTGTTGAATACATCGTCAGATGTATGGAGTTTCATAAGGTTAAAGCTGAGCACAAACACATAGTAGGGTTGCTACAGACTTTACCCATTCCTGAGTGGAAGTGGGAAGTGGTGACAATGGATTTCATCATGAGATTCCTAGAACCGGCAAGCAGCATGATTCAATCATGGTGGTGGTGGAAAAGCTTACGAAAGATGCCCATTTTATTCCACTAAAGACTACTCACAAGGTAGCTAACGTTGTTAATATTTTTATGAGGGAAATAAAAAAATTGCATGGTATTCCCAAGACAATTGTGTCTGACAGGGACCCAAAATTTACCTCAAAATTCTGGAAAGGGTTATTCAAGGGGTTCAAAACAAATCTTAACTTTAGCACTACTTATCATCTCGAGTTTGATGGACAAACAAAGAGGGTGAACAGAGTAATAGAAGATATGCCAAGGATGTATGTGATGGATAAACCATCTAAATGGGAAGACTACCTACACTTGGTAGAATTTGCCTACAACAATGGGTATCAAGCATCGTTGAAGATGATCCCATTTGAAGCACTTTATGGAAGAAAGTGAAATACTCCAATAAGCTGGGATAATCTTGTTGATAGAGAAGTAGTTGGGCCAGAGTTGTTCAAGGAAATGGAAGATCAAATGATAAAAATTAAGTAGAATTTAAAGGCTTCCCAAGACAGGAAGAAAAGTTATGTTAATAAAAAATAGAACCCACAGAGAGTTTAAAGTGGGCGATCATGTTTTCATGAAAGTGAAAGCCAATAGAAGTTCCTTGAGGCTGGGAAACTGTTCTAAGTTGGCAGCCAGATTTTGTGGGCCATTTGAAATCCTAGAAAGGATTGGGCCAGTTGCATATATGCTTACATTACCTACATCCATGATTGTATATAATGTGTTTCATATTTCATTTCTTGAGAAAAATATACCTGATGTTAATCATGCAATCGATTGGAATGTGATTCAGGTGGAGCAAGAAGGTGTCCTGCAAGTGCATCCTATGCGCATATTGGACCAGAAAAGAAAATAGCTCTGGAATCGAGCCATAGGGAATGTAAAGGTCCAGTGGACCTGGTATGGTCCTAAGGACATGACATGGGAGCATGAAGATGCTATGCAGGCAAAATACCGACATTTTTTTTAATATTTTGAAAATCTTGATGATGTTGTGTAAAGAGTTTCACTGAGGACAGTGAAAAAATAAGGGGAGGGGATTGTAACACCCCAAGGATATGCCCCAGTTATATTATGAATTCTAATCATGTCTATGAATTGTAATCATTTTTTGTAGGTTGCTCATCCGAGTGTTGATAAGCTGGTGGGCTTATGTGTTTATTAGGCCAGAGGGCCTAAGTGTTAAAGGCCAGGAGCCTGTTTTTGTATATGTAATTATACAAAACATTAATAAAGATTAAACATCATTGTGTGAAGACAGACCATGAAGAAAGAGTGATGGGGGAATAATCTTCCACAGGGTGGGTAAGGGAAAAGGGGATGAAAGGTTAGAAAAAGGGGCTAATTTTAGGGGCTTAAGTCCTTGAGAATAATATTTTTTTATTATTCCAAAGTTGTGTGACAAACATGTTTTTATCATAAGTCATGGGAAAGGCATTGTGTGCAAAATGGGAATGCATGCATCTCCAAGAAGACAAGTGTCGACTTGGACGCATGTAGTTAAAAGCTGAAGTGTCAGTTGTGTTAGGGGTTCACTTACCATTTTCCATCCTCTGTGAATTGGGTAGATTCTTCGTGAGTGCCCTATGTATATCCTCATGCACTTATGAAAACCAGAACCATGAAGCTGACCGATGTATCACTGTGAATCTCGTGTCCTCTGTATTCGACCTTTGCAATATTCACGCATACACCTGAGACCCAAAATACATGAATCGTTTTGTGTCTTCTGAGGACCCCAACACCTGAGTAATAGCCTTAGTTGTGTCGTGTCTTAGCGTGGGTTGTTGCTGCCTGTGGTGCCATGCCCATATTTTTTTGCTACTATCATCCCTGCATGAATGAGTGTTTAACCTTTGTTGTTGTCCTCACCTGGTTGGAGTTGATTCGAGGAGTGTGCTGAAGAAGCAGGTTGTCAGACCCATGGTAGAAGAGGCAGGTTGTCAGGCATATGGGAATCTCTCTCCAGGTGAGAGAGTCTGTTGGGAAGTGGTTTTCTCCTAAAGAGAGTCCAACACGAGCTACAGAGCTCTGAGAATTCCTGATCCGACCTTCGAGACCCAGAGAGGGAGGTGAAGCAAATGATGGATTGTGATTGTGAAGGTGTATACTCCTGGGTGGAATAGACATGTGGGAAATTATGAGAGTCTGTAAGTAGTGGGTGTAAGAAGGCTCCTAGAGAGAATCCTTCTGGTTTCTCTATGCAGGTTTCCTGTAAACTCAGCCTACTCTAGGATTCCCTTTCCCTGGGTCGAGCTTGGTCCCAGCTCGAGGGTGACCCACTGCAGAGCATGATGATCAACATGGTCTAAGGCTGGGAGGTTCATGGAAGGTCTGCACGTAGTTGGTGGAGTTACTCTAGTTCCAAAGATAAGTATCATTATGTGTTTAATTTCGATTAAAATGCACATCTATAATGCTTGTATGTTTTCATGTATTCCATTGAATGTATGAATTATTGTTAATTCCATTAATTCTATATGTTAGCAGTAATTTTGTGTTTACTATGTATTGTTTGGTTAAATATTCATATTAAATATATATGTATGATAATGTTCTGCGTAGTAGTGTTGCCCAACAGTGGGGTTGATGGTCGGGGATGTTACATTTAACATTTTTAACCATGGTATTTTCCATTGTATTTATCCGTTAACCATTAAAACCCCCATGCCAATCCCTTTTGACAAAACCCATGCACGGATCCTAGCAGACCGGATTTGGTGGTATGTCGTTGGATTTGGATCTGGAAATATTAGGATGTGTTCGTTAACTGTTCGTCGAGTTTCATTTTGGATGTGGCCATTGGCCAGTCTAGCACTGGCTGGCTTGATGACCATTTAATTTTTTTGTTTTTCCCGGTTCCCAGCCCTCATTGGGTGTTTTTGGAGTGCAACATGGTGGTCTATGATTGGCCCACGTGGCACCCTTCGATTTGATGCTCTTTCCCAGTCATCTTCCAAGTCTCATGCTATCAGGTATCCTTGTGGTAGCTACTAGGTGTTTCCATATGGTGTCACCTGAGCGTGCCATGTGTCACTCACTAATAGGCCCAAGTGGCCACCAAAAATTCCAAATCAACCTGCCACATGTCACCTCTTGGGTGTGCCATGTTGGCATGATGGTGTCATCTCTACACAATTAGTTTGTAATATCAATAGTACGGACATTGAGTCACCCTGTTAACTTTGACAAGCTTGACCAAAACTTTGACCGCCCATAACTTCTTCGGTTGAACTCTATTTGACGAACTGTTTACGCGGATAGAAACCTCTCTACAAGCTCTTCGACTTGGTGCCATTTTTTTTTATATTTGAGGAATTTGAATGTTTTCCCTTTTAGATCCGACTAGATCAATTATGGTGGTGACAAGAACCCAACAAAGAAAAATCTTGAAAAATCCCATGTCGTACACAACTCTACTAAAATAAAAAGAGAGACCCAAAAATCAACTTTAGAAATACCTAAAATTCAAGAAAGTCCATGAGAAATGGATGTAGATGAACTTATCGAAGAACCTAGTTGGTCAGAATCGTACTTGTTGGAAGCCCAAAATTTTTTTGAAGCTTTGGTCATTCAAATATTTGAACAGGAGTCTATAACACTTCACCATGCAGCCTACAATAAATGTTCTAAAAAATTGTTAATCGAAAAAGTAAACACGAAAAACAAGAAAATGTCTAAGAAATGGAAATTGAAAATCGATTTCCATGGGCTTGCACCTTCAAAAATTTTATAGTTTTATGAAGAAACCGGAGAGGAATTGAAAGAATATGTCTATAACATAGAAAAATAAAGTTTAATTTTAAAGGAAAAAATAAAGGAATTAGAGGCAACTCTGATTCCAAGACCATTGTTTTTTGAGCCATTGAACAAAATTCAACCAACACTTACCTTAGAAGATATTCTAGAAAGAAGCACCAAGTGGAAAGGTTCATCTAGTTTGTTTTCAGTAGTAAGAAAAATGTTGGATACGAAATACAAAAAGGAATATATTTAATTTAATAAATTTGGGGGGTCACACAGAGCTCCACTAGCCTTTCGATGAGGCTTACACATTTCAAAGAATATCTCCAAAAAGAACTGAAAAATGAGGAAGGTTTTTAAAATTACATTGTGGGAACATTTTCACCTAATGTTGCAAGTTTAAGTTATACCCAGAGAATAGAACAAAACCTTCCTTCTAAAATCCGGATGAAGAAAATTAATGCATGTTGGTTGAAAAGAATAAAAAGGTTAAGAGAAATGACAAATGAACTAAATTTTGTGAAGAGGAAAAGAGGTGATCATTTCTTTAAGCTTGTTGATGTCACAAAGGAACTTGACGACCCAATTTTATTAATGGACACAATACTTTTATCTAAAGATAAATTACTAGAACAGCTTGATGTATCAAAAGTTGCATGGGCAAGTGAGTTCACTGAATCAACAGAATTCCCCGAGGAAGAAGTTGAAAGGTGGTTGTCAGATATATCAATAGGAATGATGAGGTAGATTAATGTTGCACCAATTGGGTATTGACCTAAGAGAAATGGAAAATGATCTGTTTGAAATAAATACCAAACACAATCATTTTTGTTGACTTATATGCAATTGCTATGTTCATAAATGGTTATGTTGCATTACAAAAATGTTTTAAGGGTTATTCCATATTGAGTTTGTTGGACTATGTTTGAATATGGTTGAGTGTGATTTTCATGGTTGACCATGGTTTAGTGGGTATGACCATGTTGACTATGGTTGACCATGATTGACTTTATGTCATATTGTGAAATGCATATTCATTGACTTATGTTGAATTGATATGTGTATTAATGGTTATGTTGCATTGTGACATTCTTGAAGGCCTATGTTGCATTGATTTTATTTGCTTGTGGTTAACTATGGTTGACTGTTGTTGACGATGATCTCCATGGTCGATCATTTTTCACTATGGATGAACAATTTGACTACGTTGGGACATGGTTAAATTTATTTCAAATTATGACATTTATCTTGGCTGACTTATGTTCCTTAATGGTTATGTTGCACAACAATCTCTAAGGGTTATGTCACACTAAGTTTTTTTAACTATCCTTCACCATGTGTGTCACAACATTCATCAAGGGTTATATCGCATTACAACATTCCTCGATGGTTATGTCACTTTGAGACATTCCTCTTGGTTGATTTTGAAGAATTTATACATTCCTCGGTGGTTATGTTACATTGCAACATTCTTTAAAGGTTACATTGAATTTATTTTGTTTGACTATGGTTGAATTTAGATTACTATTTTTTATCATGATGTACTTGGTTAACCATAGTTTACTGTGGGTGACCATGTTGACTATGGTTGAGCATGATTGACTTTATTTCACATTGTGACATTCATATAGGATATCTAGAATCCACACTCTGTCCTAGATGTGTAATGTGGGAATGAGAGTAAATTATAATCAAAGTATTGAAATATTGACGACACTTCATTAATATTGACTATGGTTAACCATAGTTAACTATTGTTGATTATGTTTTAGTATGGTCAGCTATGGTTGGCCATGTTTGACTATGTTTGTTATGGATTGAATACAATTGGATATGGTTAGCCATGGTTTATTATGGTTGAATTTAATTAGCCATGGTTGATTGTGATAGACCATTTCTAACCATAGTTGGACATGCTTGACCATGGTTAACTATATTAACATTTATTGACTATGTTTAACTATAGTTGAATTTGGTTATATTAAATTTATGTGTTCCTCAATGGTTATATTGCATTACAATATTCATCTTGGCTTACTTATGTTTAATTTCTATATCCCTTAATGGTTATGTTGCAATATGACCTTATCAATGGTTTTATTACATTGGGACCTTCATCAAGGGTTATTCTAGATTATAAAATTCCTTAATGGTTATGTCACATTGTAGACACTCATTAAGGGTTATGTTTCATTGTGTTTTCTTGACTTTGGTTGGTCATGGTTGACTATGATTGACCATGATCGACAATGGTTCATCATGTTTACCTTTGGTTGACTATATTTGAATGTGGTTGACCATGGTTTACTATTGATGACCATTTTTGGCATTGTTAAACATGGTTCACTATGATTCAGTATGGTTGGAAATTATTGGCTATCACTAATAATATGTTGGATTATTAGGTTCCACAATGGTTATTCCCAATGTGATATTCATCTTGGTTTAGTTGTGTCAAATTTGTATGCTCCTAAATGGTTATGTTGCATTACAACATTCATATTGGCTTACTTATGTTGAATTGCTACATCCCTCGGTGGTTATGTTATAATAGGAGCTTCATCAAGAGTTTTTTCGGATTGTAACCTCCATCGAGAGTTATGTTGGATTGTGACATTCCTCAATAGTTATATCACGTTATAGACATTAATGAAGGGTTATGTCACACTGAGTGTGGTTAAGTTTGGTTTTCCATGGTTGACTATGGTTAACCATAATTGACTATAATTCATGTTTGAATAAAGGTGACTATGGCTATGGAATATTGTGGTTGAATAGGGGTCATGATGGTTAACAATGGTTGAGTATTGTTGAAATTGGTTGGTCGTGTTTGATTATGTTCAACTTTGGTTAACTATGGTTGACCATGTTTGAGAATGATTCAAGATGGTTAGTTGATTTATGTTGACTTACTATGTTCATCAATGGTTATGTTGCTACGTTCCTCAAAGGCAATGTTTCATTGCAACATTCCTTATTTTGACTTGCTATGTTCCACAATGGGTATGTCACATTTCAATATTCCCCAAAAGTTTGTTGAATTGCAATGTTCCTCAATGGTTATACCACGTTGCAACATTCATCTTAACAATAGTTATGTTGCATTACAACATTATTTAAAGTTTATGTCACATTGAGTAGTTTGATTGTGGTTGAGTATGGTTAACTTTGGATAATCATGATGCACATACTTAACTGAGTTAAATGTATTTTCTTTAAAAAAAATCATTTTGCAAATTGAGTTTAACACATTATATTGATATAAACATTAGATACAATTTCCTACTTATATAACCATTTGATTGTCATATAAAAAAATTTACTCAGAATGTAAACACCTTAAAAGTGATAAATATCTTATAAAATGAATATTTCAATTTCTTATTACTTTAAAATTGTTTTAATTTTATAATATTTTCTTATAAATAATCTATATTTTTTGAGTTAATGTATATGAAATTTTATAATCGATTACTATTGAGTGTATTAGGTTATTAAAGCTTCTAAAATGTTCTAGGAGCGACTCCACTTAACACTAAATAACAGTGAGTTAAAAGAGGGATGTGATAGTTCGTGTTGAATGAACTATTAACCATATTCAATATCTCAATAATACAAAACTCTATTAGCTATGATCAATATTTATTTTTTAATTAATGTACATATGACTGACAATCATTAAATATCATTTCCTGCTTATTTAATTATCCTATTATTTTTACATCCAATAAAATTCCCTACTTCAAATTCATTCAAATTCATTACTTCAAATTCATTGACAACTCTTCCATTAACCATATTCAATGAGTTCAATAATACAAAATATTAACCATGATCAATATTAATTTATAATTACATCTAATAAAATTCACTATGTTGAAAGTGAGTTGTTGACAACTCTTCCATTAACCTAATAATACAAAACTATATTAACATTGATGAATTTTTGTCTTTGGGCTAATGTATATGGAATTTTGATTATTGGTTACAAAGTCATAGGGTACTATTTCCTATTTATTTAATTATTTGATTATTTTATACTTTATATATAAAATAGAATTTACTATGATTATGATTAAATTTATTCAAAACTTTTCTTATCTCACATTCAAATCTCACATCCAAATTGTAAATAAAAAATATATCAAAATAAAATTTACTATGATCAAGTTTGTTCAAAACTTTTCTTATCTTATATCCAAACTTTTCATATCTTAATTTTTTTTTGTGTTTTCTCCTCTATATAAATATAGTGTACAACTTAAATATTTATAATCAAAATGTTGCACTTTATCAATGAGTTTATATAAAAATGTGATTTATAATCAAAATGTTGCACTTTATCAGAGAGTTTATATAAAAATGTGATTGTACAACTTAAATACTCATAATAACTTATTTAAAAATATATATTACTTAACATTATTTTAATTTTATGATAAAAATATATATTATTTTTACATTATTTTAATTTTATGATATTTTCTTATAAAACAAGTAACATGTATATTCAATAAAACTCACTATGATCAAACCTAAATATTCATAATAACTTATTTAAAAATATATATTAATTTAACATTATTTTAATTTTATGATTTTTTCTTATAAAACATGTAACATGTACATTCAATAAAACTCACTATGATCAAATTCATGGATAATTTTTTTGAGTTCACATGAAAATTGTAAAGAAGGATTTATTTGTTTTTTTTCATTTATATAAATATGTTTATATATGGTGTTTTTATTCGACATATCTTATGAGGAGCGATTTTACTGGTAAATCTACGAAGGTATACATACCCTAACCCCTATGGATTTGAACTTGTGACTTCTTAAGAGGAAACACATGTTCTTAACCATTAGGCCCACTCAAGATGTATACTCTCCTATGTTGTACTCAAGGTGTCCATATATTTACGTACACCTATTGACAATGGGCAGATTTAATAGGGGTTTAGTGTTGAATAAGTTTTCTATGGACACGATTAAATATCGTTGGAATATTCTTAGTAGTCACACAAAATAAATGACTGTGATTTCAATCATTAACTTCCTACCTATGGTTTATGTGTTTACTTTTTTACATTTACCTAATCATATTTAAAAATTACTTTGATAGCTCACTGATTGCCACGTAAGTGATTAACAAAAATTAAAATATTAACACCAGATAAATTAAGCTCAACTATTTATTTGTTAATCAATAATAAAATTTAATATATTCTTTTAAGGATTCTTTTCATCTTATCAAACTTTCCGCTTTGATCAGCCACAATTATGTGGCTGTGTTAGTTAGCTAATAATAATCAAATATGGTTGATCATGTTTCACTTTAGTTGACCATGTTTAAAAATGATTCTAGATTATTAATTGAATTATGTTGAGTGGGTATGTTCCTCACTATTAAACATATTCATTTTTTAAATTTTTATTGAACATATTCATTTTTAAAAGAGAAAAAAAAAATTGATCGTATTTAGCATTTTGACAATCAAACCAATAANTTGAGAATCATCTCGACAACGAAGGTAAAATCTAGAACGTCTACCCACTACACTCAATCTCCACTTGCTCTATCTCTTCTTGAATTTACCTAAAGAACTCTCCATCCTCTACCTCCACGTTATAAAAAATATTTACCAAGTGAAAATGGCAATACTCATATCGTGAAATTAGTATTAAAAGGATCCCAACTAGAAAGTGCCTTACAGTATCTGTTCATCACCATCTAAAGAGTAACAAAAATTGCTAATTCTTGAAATATCACAGAGACTCCTTTACTAAAAATGGCTCATTCTGGATATTTCACAAAGATTCCGATAGTAAATGTTCTAAGTGATGGTAAACTTGATAATTCATTGCCCACATCGAGAGAGAGGGAGTATGAAGAGGGGTTTCAACTCCCTGTGCCTTTCAAATCAGCGAGACTGTCAATTCTAATCTTGTCGCATTATCCTACTATCCGTTACAGGGATCGCTGACTCTAAAACTATCAGAAAAGGTAGAGATGGCAAAGTGACTGCCAAATTCCAGCCCTGATTTCATCCATAATGTGTTTGAAGTGGAACACAGAAACTTGCAAAATACAAATGCTTTTAGAAAAACAACGTACAGACTTTTTTAGTTTACTANCTGCACATGAAACTGATGTAGAATCCTCCTGCAACTGAGTAGATCTGGAACTAGAATGGTGTGGGAGAGTATTGCATCTTCGAGACCAATATTGGGACAAGATAGGTGGAATCTTTCACCACCGAATCGTCCTCTAGGGTTTGTTATGTCAAAACCTTCAAAACCCCAATATTGGGCTCACTAGCTAGAAGCCAGAAATCAAAATAAGATCATACATGAATGATGAGTAGAGGCCCTTGCCTTCCTCTTATACTTTTTTGCTCACCTTGTCCCTCCAAAGTGACTTTCATTTTATTAATATTTAATTAATTAATTAAATCACTTTAATTAATTAATTAACCTTTTTACCTCTAAAAATCTCTTTATGTCTCCTTGTGGCTTCCCTGGCCACTAAAAGTCACTTCTAGCCATCCCATCCTGTAGTGTTGCTCCTCCCGATTCTAATGAGCTATTACACTGAGAGGTTTGTCCAAGTAATGTGCCCAAAATGCTCTCTTCAGTGATTTTAATTAACTTATAGCTCAAAATAGTCAAAATCATGGAAATCGTCGGAATGGAATGAAACCAAAGCCAACCTGTGCGGAATGGCTCATAATGATGGAATATGATGATAAATGCCAACTGGACCCCACAATGCCTCTCAAATACCCCTGTACTCGCTATAACATCCATCTGGCTACTCTGGTCATCATAAGTCTCTACCCTGTGATGATGTCCCAAAGTGGGGACATTACACCTATCATCGCAATATGACAAATATTGCCATATTGTCACAATGTGATGAACATAGCTTTGTTGTCGCAATGTGACAAACATAACCATATTTATGAAATGTGATGAATATATCCTCGAATCTTGAATTGTGACGAACATAGCACTGAGTCTCTCCATTTGACGAATATAGCACCAAGTCTCGGAATGTGACAAACATAACCATATTTTCGCAATGTGACGAACATGACTTACCATAACCATATTGTCACAATGTAACGAACATAACCATACTGTTTCAATGTGATGAGCATGACTTGCCATAACCACATTATCGTAATGTGACGAACATAACCATATTGTCACAATCTAATGAACATGAATGGCTATAATCACATTATCACAATGCGACGAGGAAAACCATATTGTCGCAATCTGATGAACATGACTGGCCATAACCATATTATCGCAATGTGATGAACATAACCATATTTTCACAATGTGACGAACATGAATTGCCATAACCACATTATCACAATGTGATGAACATAACCATATTCTCACAATTTGATGAACATGACTGGCCATAACCATATTGTTGCAATGTGACGAACATAACCATATTGTCATAATGTGATGAACACAGCCTCGCCATTGCAATGTGATGAACATAACCATATTGTTCACAATGTGACCAACATAGCCTCATCATCGCAATGTGATGAACATAACCATATTGTTCACAATGTGTCGAACATAGCCCTATCGTCGCAATATGACAAACATAGCCCCGCTGTCATAATGTGACGAATATTACCATATTGTCACAATGTGACAAACATAGCTTTGTTGTCGCAATGTGACAAACATAACCATATTTCGGGAATGTGATGAATATAGCCTCGAATCTTGTAATGTGACGAACATAGCACTGAGTCTCTCCATTTGACGAACATAGCACCGAGTATTGTAATGTGATGAACATAACCATATTTCTGTAATGTGACAAAAATGACTGGTCATAACCATATTGTCACAATGTGATGAACATATAACCATATTGTCGCAATGTGATGAACATGACTGGCCATAACCACATTATCGCAGTGTGACAAACATAACCATATTGTCACAATGTGACGAACAGAGTCTCGTCATTGCAATGTGATGAACATAACCATATTGTTGTAATGTGACAAACATTGCCTCATCGTCCCAATACGATGAACATATGCTCGTTGTCACAATGTGACACAAATATCATGTCGTCATAATCTCACAAAAAATGTCTTGTCGTCATAATGTGATGAACATAGTTTTGTAGTTGAAATAAATGTCATGTCATCGCAATGGGATGAATATATGAAATTTAATTTCATCACATAGCCATACTACATACGATGAACATATGACATTTATGTTCATCACATAGTTATTTTTTACTTAAATGTCCTATTATCTCCATGTGATGAACATAGACCCATCATCGCAATATCCCCTTCGTCGTCAATATGTGACAAACAATATACTATTATCACAATGTGATGAACATAACCCCATCGTCGCAATGTCATGAAAATATCATGTCGTCATAATGTGACACAAATATTGAGTCGTCGCAATCTGACGAACTTAGCCCCTCCCTCTCAATGTGACAAAAATAACCATATTGTTGCAATATGACGAATGCAACCTCATCGTCACATTTCCATCAACATAGCTTTGTCGTCGCAATGTTTCGCAAATATCATGTTCTTATAATGTGACAAACAATTCCAAATGTTGTTATCTGGATGTCATCCATAGTCTTGGTCAACGATGGTCATGTGCAGCCATGGTCACTTACGGATAAGAACTGGAAAATATGGTTAACCATTGTCAACCATGGTCATGGTCAACCAAGGTCAACCATAGTGAAGGTCATCGAAAGTGAACGCCAACCATAATGAAGGTCTATAGAAGTTAACCATGGTGAAGGTCTATAGAAGTTAACCATGGTCATGGTCATGGTCAACCATAAATAACCATGATCATGGTAATCCAAGGTCAACCTTACTTAACCATGGTCATGGTCAACCATAGTGAACCTTTCCTTCCCAAAGTCAACCAAGTTCTACCAAACTTAACCATGGGCATGATCAACCATAGTCAAGTATGATCATTGTAAATTATTGTATTAATACTTCAATAATGTATTATTAATGTATTACTACTTTAGTAATGTATTTATTAAGGTATTGATACTTTAATAATGTATTATTAAAGTATTAATATTTTTTTAATGTTTTAATTATTTAATATTAATATTTTAGTTTATTAATATTAATAAATACATTATTAATAATGTATTTATTAATATTAATAAATACATTGTTAATAATGTATTATTACTTTAATAATGTATTATTTATGCATTACTTTATTAGAATATTAATACTTTAACAATGTGTTGATGTATTAATTAGTTAATAAATACATTATTAATGTATTAGTACTTTAATATTTTACATTTTACATTAATGTATTAGTTAATTAATACATTCCATTATTAATGTTTTTGTATTTATATAACAATATTCTAAAATATTTTTGATGTATTTTTATTTTATTATAATATTAATAGTTTAATGATATATTATTTAGTATTACAAATTAAAATATTTATTAATTTAATTAATACATTAGATCATATATTCATGTATTAAAAATTTAATTTATACATTACATTAATTTAATTGTATACTTTACATTATGATTAATCAATTAATACATTACATTCATACAATAAGTTATACATTAATGTTTTAATACTTTAATTTATAAATTACATTAATTTTTCAATACATTTAATAGGTTTATTTGCTATTTTATACATTAATTTTTATATCATTAATATATTATTTAATTAATACATTAACATTTTAATACATTAATATATTATCCCATCAATATATTAATATATTATTATTTTATTAATATTTTAATACTTTATTAATATATAAAATATGTTTTATTATATTAATATCATAATGATGATGATTATTAACGTCCACTAAAACTTTATTGAATAATATAATACTTTAATATATTATAAATGTATTTTTACTTTATTCAAGTTTTATTGATGCTTTATTATTTTAATAGATTATTGTACTTTTAATATATTTTTATTTTATTTATTTATTGTAAAGATTTTATTAATGTATTTATAATTTAATAATGTATTAATTAATTAATTAATTAATTAATTAATTAAATATTTATTAATTAAATTATTGTATCATTAATACATCACATTATACATTAAAATATTGATACTTTAATTTATACATTACATTAAGGTATTAATTAATCAATACATTAATACTTAAATATATTAATTTAATGTACTTTTTTACATTATTAGTATATTACTTTATAATTAATTTAGTGACTTATGTATTCTTTATTAATTTATTTGTAATATACTAATGTATTAATATTTTATTAATGTATGAAAAATATTTTATTTTATAAACGTATTGTATTTAGTGTATTATTTTATTTTTGATTAATGTTTTATTTTTTTAATTAATTAATACCTTTCATTATACATGAATGTATTAATGTAATGTGTTAATACTTACAAATATATATTACAATAATGTAAAAATTAATTAACAGATTAATTATGTAATTATATAGTAATGGTTGTTTAGGTTGGCCTTCAACTAGCAACAATCACTTTATAAAAGTGGTTAATATACGCCTATCAACACCATTAATTTGGAAAAATGAATAAATAACACCTATCAACCTATATCGGTCACTATAAAATGGTTGTTACTAGTTTAGACTGTTGTCAAATCTCAATTAGCTTAGCTTAGCTGTTTTTGCATGTAACGATAATGCAACGTGCTTCACGCGCTTTACCTGTTTTTGTAGAATGTGATGAATGTAATTACAAGTTATATAACACAACATATTCTGGATTTCGTTTCAGATTAACTCTTTCTTCTTTCTGCTGGTCTTCTTTGAAGCCTGTCATGGCTCTATTGAGCCCAGTGGATCTTGGATGGTGGTTCTGGTATTTTGTGCTGCTGGTGAGCACTGTTATCGCATTCTTGGTTTTCGATATGTGGAGGAAGACATACCGGAGGCTTCCTCCCGGTCCTTCAGGATGGGCTCTTGCAGGAAATCTGTTTCAGTTAGGTAACAAGCCCAACGAATCATTCTTCCAACTTGCTATCAAATACGGCTCGCTCATGACAGTCTCTCTAGGAATCAAAACCACAGTGGTGGTCTCGTCTTCCGCCATGGCAAGGGAGGTTCTCAAAACCCATGATCACATATGTTCCAGCCGGATCGTCTCACCGGCATCCAAAGAACTTTCCCAATACAAGACTTCGATGGTCTTTAGTCAATATGGATCGCATTGGCACATGCTCAGACGTGTATCCAATACCGAACTCTTCTCTGTGAAGAGGCTGGAAGCTCTGCAGCATCTCAGAAGAGATCAAGTAAATCTAACGATTCATCAGATTTTGCAAGACGCTGTGAAGGGAAAGTGTGTCGATATTGGGCACACTGCCTTCCAGTCCTCCTTTAATCTGTTAGGCAAAATGATCTTCGGTAAAGACGTGTTCGATACCCAGTTCGACCGAGCATTGAAAGACGTCCTTTCTAAACTGTCGGTGCTTCACGCAACTCCTAACCTGGCAGACCTTTTCCCTTGCCTTCAGTTCTTGGATCCCCACGCGGTGTACCGTAGTACGGAAATATATACCAAAAAGTTATATGATGTTATCGACAAATTCATAGAGGATCGACTGGGTACGAGGTCAAGCGAAAACAGTGACAAGTTATAGCGAAAAAGATCTCTTGGACGTCCTGCTGGAGATGAGAAGCGACAAATTTACTCTAGCCCATATCAGAGGCTACATAACTGTACGCCTTTGGTTACTTATTGATTGCTCACAACTCTTTTTTAGTGTAGGATTTTGTTATATCACAAATTTTCAAATTGATTTTGGGGGCAACGCTTCCTATCGTATAACCTCTAGGTTTTGTTACACCACGAATTTTCAAATTGATTATATGGGAAATCTCTTGGCTTATTTAGTGACAGATCTCTTGGCCTTGATTAAACTTTGATGAAAATGAAAAAATTATAAAAGCTTTTCCTTCTTTCTCATGTTTAATTATTTTTGTTGCAGGATTTATTTGGTGCAAGAGCTGAGACCACCGCAAACACAATTGAATGGGCAATGGCAGAACTCATCCACAATCCAGAGAAGATGAAACGATTCCAAGCCGAATTGGAAGAGGTAGTCGGGCAGGTGCGAATGGTGGAAGAGAGTGACGCAGAGCGTCTCCCTTATCTCCGCGCGGTTGTCAAAGAAGTGCTCTGATTGCACCCACCGGTTCCTTTACTGATCCCTCACAGAGCCGATAACCGTTGTGAGATTGCGGGATTCGTGATACCCAAGCACACCCAAATAATCGTCAACGTGTGGGCAATCGGAAGGGACCCTTCGATCTGGAAGGAGCCGTTGAAATTCATCCCCGAGAGATTTATTGATGACGAGATGAGTAGTGTGGATTACAGGGGACAAAATTTCGCGCTGATTCCGTTCGGAGAAGGAAGGAGAATGTGCGTGGGGCTTCCCTTGGCGAGCCGGATGGTCCATCTTCTGTTGGCGTCCCTCCTCCATTCATTCGAGTGGACACCTCCCCAAGGAATGACTGCGCACCAAGTGGACATAAGCGACAGGTTTAGTATTACACTGGAGAAGGCAGTGCCATTGGAGGCGATTCCCACGCCACGGCTGCCTTCCGAAATGTATTGCTATTAGATTAAATTAAAACTGAGCTCATCCTGCAACTGCCCTCTCATCCATTCTCGTACGGCTTCTATTACTGTGATCAATTTAATTGTATCTGGTAATGGTTTTCTCTAGTTTGTTGATTAAAAAAATTTAAGTTAATTTAAAAAACAACCTAATTTATATAAAATCGCACAATAATTAATATGGGACCTGTACACAACCAAAACCCCCACAGAAAGACATATAAAATCCCACCCCACAACCAACAAACTTAAACAAACTTAAACATAGAAATTAATTAAGGGTTGATGTCTTTGAGATCAATTGTCCCTAACTTAGGAGTACAAGAGAGAATAGTTGATTTCCATTGTCCACTTCATTGGAAGTCATTGTATCATCCATTACAAGTGTCTAAGGACAACTAACCAGTATTTCTAAATATAGGGTAGGGTGTTTCATCTATTACAAGTGTCTAAACACAATTAACTAGTATTTCTAAATATAGGGCTAGGATGTTTAACTATGACAGGAATGACACCAATAAAACCAATTCAGAGACTTGAACATTACAAAACAAGATTTGATGTCACTATTTATTGATCCTAGATTGGTGCATATTTATTTATTTATTGAACATATTTGTATAGATTAGTGCATCTAGTGGAATAAATTAAGGATAACTAGATCGATAGATAGTTCATGGCGTTCCACAAACCTTTCTTCAATAACATAGAGATACCTCTATATTTCCTAAAAAAATTATGGGAAAAATTTATTTTGGGTCATCATGTCAACTACTTTTTTATTAATAAATTCCAAAAAATAATTCTAGGATATACATGACAGATGATTATCCTCCTAAGTAAAAGCCTAACCCCCTTCTTAGCATCCTCCCATTGCATAGCAATCCAATGAATACATTTATCTACATCAACCTTGACTCGGAGCCTGCTGTAGCATGGGAGTTTGTGTTGAACAAGTGACTAACATATTATTTCAACGAAATCATAATTGATTCTCCAAAAATAATTGGGTCCAATGGTTAGAGAATTAATCCAATGCTCCAAAATTAATTGGGTCCAATGGTTAGAGAATTAATTTCAATAAATGGAATTTGTGATTATAAATTTGTATCCCATAGAGACAGTTCAGTGAATGAATTGTAAGCCCGCTCCTAAGTATTTGTAATATCCCTATTTGAGAAATAAAATTAGCTATTTCTAATGTCCCGTGGATGTTTCGTATTAATAACTTTAGCAACTGTTGTTTCTTCTGTGGGGTCTCTTGTTTGTTTTCCATTAAATTCACTTGATTTTATTCTTGATTTGTTTCCACTGCTCAACCATGGTATCATAGTGAGAGTGGTTGAGTCGTACGGGAGAGAGCTCGTTGGTCTGAAGGAAACATCAACGAGAAAGATCATGGGGTGAAGTCTGGTCGAGTTGTGAAGACCGTGGAAGAAGGTTTTGTTCGTGTTTAGTTTGGATTCGTCTCGCCTGGTTTATATGTATTCTGGTTTACAGGCACGTGCGGGGAAGCAGACCGATTGCGGTTAGAGAAGTCGACTGAAAAACCTGCGCATGGAGGAACCGTGCAATTGTTGGAGATTCGATCAGCATGTTGGAGGTTCGATTTGCGTGCTGTAAGAGGTCGATCTGTGTGTTTTCAATTCACCAAGGAAGAGTTGTGACCTTCGAAATTGTTGTTATAACCCAAATCTCGAGCGAAGGGTTAGTTTATATGTTTGTTGGTTCGTGGGTAAAAGAGAAGGAGGTCGCTGAAGGGTTGAGTGCAAATCCTTGGAGGGCACATATATTTATTTCCGAAAGTTTAATTTAAAAAAACAATCTGCC
>SNQJ01S0057865.1:20281-32316 GCA_010110895.2 Picea sitchensis
CATAAATATATATGTGTGTGGTGGTTCTATATATATATATTTGAAAATAGTAATTACAAGTTGGTGAGCTTTACGTCTCCACTGATTTGTCAATCAGTGAGTCTGTCTACAAATACAAAGTCGCACGTTTACGTAAGTAGGGGAGTTATTAAATGGAGTTGATCTTATCTTTCTTGAGTTCAGTTAAGTAGATGAGAAGTCACTCGAATTTATTTTTGAGTATTAAATGTTAAGTCAATTATCTTCTGTAAGACATCTCAATCTTATCTATATATTTATGAGTCTGTATGAAGTTGATATGCATAAAAAAAAAGAGAATAGTCGATAGAAGAGCAACAACAACTAAAGGTAGTCGAAGAAGTATGAGAGTTCAAGCTCTGGTTCTGTAAGTTGCAGAAGTTGTTTAGAATTCGTTGGAGCCGAAGCTCACCTTAGTTATTGTATTTTGTATTAGCGCACAACGCTGAATTTCTCAATATATATCAAGCAGTTTGTGTGTTGAAAAATTTCATATGTATTTTTGAGTTTATGTGCTAAGCATAGCACTGTGTTTTTTCTGCAAAGAAATCCAAGGAGGCATGGGACATATTACAAACATCTTATCAAGGTATGGACAAAGTCAAGACTTCAAAACTGCAAATTCTTAGAAGAAATTTTGAAACTTTGTCAATGAAAGATATAGATTTAGTAGATTCATTTTACACCCATGTTATTGGCCTGATAAATCACATTAAATCTCATGGAGAAACCATAGAGGACAAAAACATTGTTGATAAAGTACTTAGGAGTCTTCCTCCTAAATTTGATACCCTAGTTGTGATTATGGAAGAGAAAAAAGACTTGAGTTAGTTTAGTCTAGATGAACTACAATATTCCCTCATTAATCATGAACACAGATTGAATAGGTCAAATATTTCATTAGAGAATGCATTTTCCGCACAATCATCTATAATTCGTGGAAGAGGAAGGGGGAGAGATAACGCTAGAGGTAGCGGAAGAAGTTCTGTCAGAGGTGGACGTAGTAAAAGTCCTTGAAATACTGGTAGAAGAGGAAAGAGTCAAAATAATAGTAAGCCAAGTGGTCAGGGAACTGAAAAATAAAAGATTCAGTGCCATTACTGCAAAAAGTATGGACATTAAATGTATATGAATGCAGGAAAAGAAAATATATCAAAACAAGCAAGGTCAAGATCAGTCACACAACGCAAATAGTCCCTCTATTCCTATGTTTATGGAGGACGCTCAAACAATGCCTATAGTATCAATAATTGAATTTAATGTTGCTCAAGATAGTCCCTGGAACATATGGTATCTAAATTCAGGTTGCAGTAACCACATGACATGAAACATAGAATTGTTTTCCAATTTGGATAAGTCATTCCAAACCAAAGTTACACTTGGAATAGATATCTAAGTCACTGTCTTAGGCAAAGGCAGTATAAACATTTTAACAAAATAGGGAGAACAAAAAATTATGTCTGATGTATATTATGTTTCTGGTCTGAAGCATAATCTGATGAGCATAGTACAGTTGTTACAGAAAGGATATAGAATCTACATGGAAGATAATCATTGTGTGATTATGGATATATATCCAAGCAATCAACTTACTGCAGGAATCGAGATGAAAAGCAATAGAATGTTCCCATTAACACTGAAGCCAACCAAGAAGAAAAATACAACGCTAGCAATTGGTAAAGAAAAAGATGGGCAGTTAGACAYTGCATTTACAGTAGAAAGTGCACACAATTCCAATGAAGAAAATAGTGTGTGCAATTTCAAGAAAGGAGAAAGTGGCGCAGAGATGCAATTAGTATTCCAATCTAAAGTACAAGATGATTCCTGGCTAYGACATTTCATATTTGGAAATTTTAACTTTGGAGGTCTAAAGCTACTACACACAAAGGATATGGTAAAAGGTTTGTCATTGATTGAAAAACCAGAAAGAATATATGGAGGATGTATTTTTGGAAAGCAGCATAGAGAATATTTTCCAGTTGGAAAGTCATAAAGAGAAAAAGATCCATGGTAAATAGTACATTCATACATTTGTGGTCCAATTCAAATTCCATCCATAGAAGGCATTACATATTTTCTGACATTCATTGACAATTTCTCAAGAAAGAGAAGGATTTATTTCCTAAAGCATAAATATAATGCATTGGGTTATTTCCAATAGTTTAAATCACTTGTGGAGAAGCAAAGTGGTTATTACATCAAATTTCTAAGAGTTGATAGTGGAGGAGAATACATTTCAACACAATTTCATAAATTTTGTAAAGTTCATGGAATATACAAGAAATTTACCGCCCGATATACACCACAACAAAATGGTGTCGCAGAAAGGAAGAACATAACCATCATGAAAATGGTGCGTAGTATGTTAGTAGCCAAACATTTGTCAAATGAGTATTGGGTTGATGCAATAAAAATTACAGTATACATCATGAACAGATGTCTGACAAAGAGTGTGAAGAACAAAGTTCCTCAAGAAGCCTGGACATGTTTGAAGTATAATGTGGCACACTTAAAAGTTTTTGGTTTTGTTTCATATGCACATGTTCCAAATGAGATGAGAAAGAAGCTGGACAACAAAGAACATAAATGTATATTTTTGGGGTATTCTGAAGAAACAAAAGGGTATTCTAAAGAAACAAAAGGATATAAGTTGTATGGCCCTGTCACAAGAAAGGCCATAATCAGTCGCGATGTTTAGTTCGTGGAGAATGGAGCATGCAATGGAAGCATATCAAAGACAATTAGGATCATTAATGATATGGAGCATGATGGCATAGAAGAAGAGGTGGTTCAAACACCATGTATAAGTCAGTGTGTAGTCCCTTCTACACCTGGCACTACAACACAAATCACAACTCATAATACTCTAGTAAGATGATCATGTGCACAGTCTACACCTAGAGCGCAACAAACACCAATAAGCAGTCCAAGTAGTTCTACATCCCCAGATCCAACATTAGCAAGTCTATTACTAAGGATGATAAGAAGTTTGTGTGCCATATATAATGAGGACACAACAAATTCATTTTCTATATTTTCTCTATTTTCACAAATAGATGATCCATTAACTTTTCAAGAAGTTGTCAAAGATGATGTATGGGCTCAAGCCATGGATGAAGAGATCATATGCATAGAGAAAAATCAAACAGGGAAGTTGGTATATGTACCTAAAGACAAGGATGTGATAATTGTGAAGTGGATTTACAAAACCAAGCAAGATGTAGATGGAAATGTGTAGAAGCACAAGGAAAGGTTAGTTACAAGAGGTTTTACACAACAACCTAGAATTGATTCCAATGAAAAATTTGCATTGGTTGCACGCATGGACATAGTCATAACCGTGTTAGCCATCGCTGCACAAAACAGATGGCTAGTGTATCAAATGGATGTAAAGTCAAAATTTTTTAATGGACATTTAGAAGAAGAAGTATATGTGGAACAACCACAAGGCTATGAGGTTATAGTCTAATAAGACAAAGTATACAGATTGAAGAAAGCACTATATGGGTTAAATAAATCTCCTAGATCTTGGTACAATCACATATATTCATATCTCACATAGAAAGGATTTCAAAGAAGTGAATGTGAGTCAACATTGTACATCAAAGAATATCAACAAGGTAATATGTTAATTGTTGCTTATATGTAGATGATTTGATTTTTATAGGTGATTTTGGCATAGAAGAATTTAAATCTGTCATGAAGGATGAGTTTGAAATGATTGACTTAGGGATTATGATATATTTTTTGGGTATTGAAGTTCACCAGTCCAAAGCTAGTATATTTATCTCACAATCTAAGTATGCACATGAAATATTGAAAAGATTCAATATGATAAATTCAAAATAATCCCAAACACCTGTCATAACAGGATTGAAGTTAAGAAAGGAATATAAGGGTTCAAGGTGGATCCCACACTGTTTAAAAGACTGGTAGGAAGTCTTATGTATCTAACAACAACATGCTCTGATATTATGTATGGAGTGAGACTGATTTCAAGGTTCATGGAAACTAAAAAAAAATCACATTGGAAAGGAGGAAAGAGAATTATGAGATATGTAAATGGAACAAAAGATTTTGGCATTAGATATTCCACTTCAGAAGACTTCACACTTATTAGATACACTGATAATGATTGTGGAGGCAACATAGATGATAGGAAAAGTACCTCTAGGTACACATTTCATTTTGGAACAGGTATGGTATCATGGGCATCAAGGAAGAAACCCATAGTGACTCTATCTTCAACAAAAGAAGAGTACGTTGCAGCTACAAATGCAACTTGTCAAGCAGTTTAGATGAGAAGAATGTTAAAAGATTTGTTGCAGGAACAAGATGAACCAACAATAGTATTTTGTGATAACAATTCAACCATCATGTTATCAAATAATGTGTTTCACAAGAAAACCAAGCACATTGATACAAGGTATCATTTTATTAGAGAATTAGTGAATAACAAAGAGATCTGTTTAGAATTTTGTAGGTCAAAAGAACAAGTCGTAGATATTTTCACAAAATCTTTAGAAAGAGATTTTTTTCATCATTTGTGTAGTAGTGTGGGAGTTTGCGTAGTAACAAATGATTAACAGTTGAAGCAAATTCAAATTTTGGATGTAAATTTTTGGTGTCATTTCAATCCCACCTACTTATAATTAAGGGGGAGTGTTGGAAATACTAATTACAAGTCGATGAACTTTACGTCTCTACCGATTTGTCATTCATTCAGTTAGTCAGTCAGTCAGTACGCAAATACAAAGTTGCACATTTATGCAAGATTAGTTTAGTCAGTCGACAAGAAGGGGAGTTATTAAATGGAGCCGATCTTATCTTTCTCAAGTTTATTTAAGTAGACGAGAAACCAGTCGAATTTGGTTTTGAGTATTAAATGTTAAGTCAGTTAGCTTCTGTAAGATGTCTCACTCTTATCTATCTATGTTCGAGTCTGTAGGAAGTCGATATGCAAAAAAAAACATAGAGAGTAGTTGATATAAGACAAACAACAACTGAAGGTAGTTGAAGAAGTATGAGAGCTCAAGATCTAGTTCTGTAAGTTGCAGAAGTCATTTAGAAGTCGTTGGAGCCAAATTTCATCTTAGTTATTGTATTTTGTATTAGTGCACAACACCAATTTTCTAGATATATATCAAGTAGTTTGTGTGTTGACAAATTTCATATGTATTTATGAGTTTATGTGTTAAGCATAACACTGTGTTGTTCTGTATCTATAAATAATTTCATTAAGTTTTTTTTCACAGCGCGCATTAAATCGTGTAGTCTATACACTGTGCAGTAAATCCTAAGAGTTCTGTCACAAAATTTTTGTGGCACAGTATTTGAAACTACGTTACGCATAATCTAGTTGCGTGTCATAGATCCGAGAATATTTACCCAAGAGTTTTGCATTGATTTACTAGTCAAAATAACTTATTAGTCGTCATCAAAGTAACTTCAAACACTACCGAATGATGAGGTAGTTAAAACCCCTCGTCATGCTCTCTCTCTCAATGTAGGCAATGACTTCTCAAACTTACCATCACATAAAAGATTTACTGTATGAGCTATTTTTAGTAAATAAATCTCTGTTATGTTTAATGAATTAGCCATTTTTGTTACTCTTTAGATGACGATGAACATATATTGAACTACAAAGCCTTTATTACAATTTGTAATGCTGTATGGGAAAAATCTAACTACACATATATTGCTCCCAATTAAAGTAAATGATGTATAACTAGGTGCACATTGTTTTATGTGGTAGATAAAGCACACAATGAATGTACACTAACTTGTTTGAAAGAAAGGCACTTTCTAGTTAGGATCTTTTTAATACTCTTTTGAGGATATGAGTATTTCCATTTTTACATGGTAGCTTTTTAAGATATGAGGACTGGTAACATTTTAAGATATGAGTATTGTATTAACTATTTTTATAATGTAAAGGTAGGAGATGAAAATTCTTATAATATGATGTAGAGGTTTTTTAAGATATGAGGACTGGTAACATTTTAAGATATGAGTATTGTATTAACTATTTTTATAATGTAAAAGTAGGAGATGAAAATTCTTATAATATGATGTAGAGGTCGAAGATAAAAAATTATTTAGGTAGATTCAAAGAGAGATAGAGTAAGTGGAGAGTGAGTATAGTGGGTACTCTACTCTTTCTATATACACACTTTGATGGATCAAAATTCAGATCTTCTTTCATATACACCACCATCCCTAGCATTCAATATAGTGTAGAAGGGCGGATATTAGCTATCGTCAAAGTAACTTCAAACGTGATCGACTGAGCACATAGTTTCCGTTGGTATTGCAGCCTCGAGTGCCTAATGAGGTGGTGGATCCATTTTTAGATCATTTACTGTGGTCCCATGTCAACCATCTCCACAAATTAATAACCATAGATTCAGTTACTGGGAGAAAATTGATATTCAATTATTCTATTTGAGAGGGCAAAGAATATGGCATGCGATAATAGAATATCTTTTGGCATAGGGAATGGAAAAATCCAAACAAGGACGCTCTCCTCATTATTTTTTTTGCATGTATGTATATCACCAAAGGTGTTGTAGGGTCAAAAAAGAATTGTATTTTTGTAGGCTTTACTATCTACTTATTTTTTGAAAGCCATGGTATTCAATTAATTAAGTAGCGGTGCACTTCATTGTAATGAAATTATTTTATAATAGATGTTAGTTATTTTATATATGTATATGTATTTTAAAGGGGTATATCTATGTAGAATTTAGTATTCAAATCATTATGTTAAGAGGGTCACTTGTCCCACTAACAAAGGGTCTCATACACCAATTTAGTGTCTAACCATGACCTTAAAATTAGAATATATTAGCAATTTCCTATGAAAATGCAAAAAATACAACATTCTAAGTTGAAAAGGTAGAATTGTTCTAATTTAAAAAATATTTTGTAAAAATGTTTTAATTTAAAAAAAAAGAAAGTAATAGCAATGGAAAAAAACAATAAGGAAATTTTTATTTATAAGTAATTTTTGACAAGTTTTATGAATGAAAATTAAAAATCAATTTATGTGTGTAGATATAATTTTTTATAATATAAATATTATTTTATTTTATTTTATTAAAAAACAATTTAATAATAATTATTACCTATTTGAACAAAATAAATAAATAAATTAAAGACCATGACTGAAAAGGCTGATGGACGAAATTCTCCAAGCTTCGATGAGAAAACTTGAGAAGGTGTCAGATGGAAAAATCGGGAAAAGTGCCTAAGCATATGGATCGAACAAAGTGCTGATGGGAAATTTAGAATAGTACCTATGGAGGATCGGCCCAAATCACCCATGTGCACAGAATTCATCCACCGATGAACGAATTGGTAAAGTGTCGATGAGGAATCGGCCCAAATCACCCATGTGCACAGAATTCATCCACCGATGAACGAATTGGTAAAGTGTCGATGAGGAATCGGCCCAAAGAGCTATGCTTGAAGTTTCAATAATTGCAAGGATTGGACTGATTTATAAGTTCACAAGCATGACAGATTTATGTATCTTTATGTAGATTACAAAACACAACAATTGAAATTCGCTCCTTCTCCTTTTTTAGCAATTTCCCTGTACTCTATGCTTTCTATCTACCGTTGCTCATTACCTGTCCAAACGTTGGCAATTTAAACGTTGTACCAATTGATTTTAAAGTGTATTGATTCAATCAAAGCAAGAAGGCACATTGATTGGAGTCCATCGAGACTTTGACCAATGGGAGTCATCGATCGACTTGAGCGATTCTGCCATCAACAATCCAAAATATTGAACCATCTGCCATCATCTACGATAGTTTTTCTTGAAAATAGTGAAATCAATAATTTGTCTAAACCATTGTCGGTTTCAGTAAGGTATCAGATGTAATATAATATTCAATAGGTATCAATGGAACAACAAAATATTGAGAAGAGCAACACAAAAAATGATATCTTTATTCAAAGAAAATAATGTTCACTTACCTCTTCGAGGGGGAAACCTCCAGTAGAGCAGAGCTCTATTACAATAATTCTCAAAACAAAGTTTCTCATGCCTCCTACTCTTATTTATACTAATTCTATCTTCTGAAAAACATTCTAGAGGAAGATCTTTCTAGAAGCGGAAGCTTCTATTAGATCTTCTTACATTGTCTTGTTCACATTTGACTTGGAATTTAATTTAAATACCTGGTCACTAAAGAATTCAACCCAATGGTATTCAAGTTGATTGGAGGGAGTTAAGGGAAAATAAAGGAATCAACCAACAAGAGATTCAACTACCTAAGGAGAGAGAGAAATTCAGTCCTGTAGATAAAAATACCTTAAGTAGTAATTAATTTAGATTCCTAGGAAAAGCACATTCGACTAATAAACAAATTCTTTGACTTCAAAGGGAAATGAACACTGGACATTGGAGAGAAATCATGGTTCTTTATTTCCATTAAACCAATTATAGGAAACAATTAAGATAAACACATGGGAGTCCATTTTCTCATCTCAGGAATGAAGTAAAAGAACAAATTAATGCTCAACATAATGAAATCAAGCACAACCAATCACCAATAAACTCAGAAGTTTTGCATTAGAGACCCAAACAAGAAAAAACGACATCGAGTGAGGCTCATTCTTTTCAGTATGACAATCTCTGGTTACACTGCATTCATGGCTTATTATTCCTCTTTCTCTACTGGAGAAAAGAACCTTTGCAAATGAGAGAGAGGTAAGAAATAGGGAGTGCTAGAGGGAAGGGGAAGGTCAATAGACTCGACCCTTCGTTTCCCATACCTCATCCTTTTCTCATGTTCATTTTTTTTTTTAAATTACATTTAATTATGTATTTTCCTCTCATTTTCTCATTTTTTGTCCTATTTGACATTCACATTTACATTTCGTACATAGTATATTGACTTTCATGAATTGTCAATTTAATCTTACAAGTATTGATTCTTACACCCATTCATCGATCCGGATCCATTTTGGATCAACACCAATCTGAAGCATGCTTTTCATATGCAACAATATGTATGCCCAATAAAAACTTGAAATACAATGCATAACTTATAATACATGTATATGAAAACACCAACTGGATGCAAAACTCAGACATTCCAAAGATCCATAGACATTGATGTTTTATCACTCTTAACACCAAGCCACCCCAAGATGGGGCTATGATTCCACTAGGGAAAAGGCTAGCTAAGACAACTAAGATCTCACAATCAACACAACAATGGCCAGGCCAAGGTACTAAAAACTAGCCACAATTCCAACCTACAACCTCTCATTCCCCATCATCCCACACAACTCAAGGAAGTGTACCCACTTCTCTACATCACAGTCTCTTGGGTTGTCCCATTTCCCTTCTAGGGCTCCAACACAAGTCGACCAAGAAGTCCCATATCTCTATGGCTCCAGAAACTCTATATTCGATAATGGAGTCTTCAAGCACCCTCCAAGCCTCACACCCAGGGAAACCTATCCGAAACAATTCTCCCTCTAGGGCTCCATCCTTTCCCTAGGAAAACTAAGGAGAACGTTTCACCCAAATCGACGAAGGATTTATAGGGTTCAACAAGGCCTCATTGGATCCCTAGTTCACACCCAATATTCTAGAACAAGAATGGAAATAATGAATGATGAAAATGATCAAGTGAATGAGAATGGATATTTTTTCCACTAAGTCCCAAAGTTTATAATAATAGAAATAATAATATAATTTTAAGGTCACAACCAAGACAGACACTAAATTGGTGTATGAGACACCCTTGTTTGTGGGACAAGAGACCCCCTCCATGTAGCGATTTGACTGCTAAATCCCATGGAAGTGTGTATGCCCTAGCCCCCTTTGGATTTGAACTTGTGACCTCTTAAGAGGAAACATATATGTTCTTAACCATCAGGCCGACTCATGCATGTCAAATATTTGACAAGTGGCACTCAAATAACCACTTCCCCACCACTTGGGAACTCATCCCATTACTTGGGAACATAGGATAAAACAATAGCACGAGGACTTAGGCTATGACCTATTATTAATTTAATGTTTTAATTATCCCTTTTTTCTTAAGCCCCTTTCCTAATCCCTTAGCCCCCTTTCCTTCTCATGGAGTCCTAGCCCCCCATAGTCTCTTGTCTGACTTGGTTTACAATAGTGATGTATTTATTAGTATATCAAAGTGTAATTACAATTTACATTGCTAGGCTCACTGGCCTTTCATCATATAGGCTCTATGGCTTGATATCACATAGGCACTCTAGCCAAAAACATCATGGATCACCAATCTATAAAAGAACATATATACATATACATGTTTAGAGGCTAAGGATAAACTTGGGGATTTTACACCATTCATGCATATGTCTCAAGATGATGCCAACGATATGTGGAGCATGTAAAATTTTATTTTTAGGTGATTTCCACACATACAAATAAAATAATGGTGTGAAGATAGTGCCAACTTTATGTGGAGCATGGTTAATATAATGCACATCTAATATAATGGATGAATCTGAATTCCAAAAATAGGTAAACAAATGTTGGATGTTCACTTCAACTTCCACTTTAAATAGAGATTGGGAGGAAGTGACGGCACTAGAACTTGGTCTATCTATATCTATCCCTTTTTTTGACTCCTTTTTTAGGTGTTATCTATATCCAAATTTATCCATCGATGTATCTTCTAAGTTAGAGCCATCAAATTCCTTGAAATGTCTAAACTTATTCTCTAGACCTACCATGATAATTGCCATGTTGAGATAGATGTTAGTGACTTGTGCTTCTAGATTTGAAAATCTCTCTTCTAGCTCATCGTGTGGATTATTTCTATACTCATCCGCCATGGATAAGGTTTTTTAAACATTATTCCAATTCTTGGATCTTACAATTCCAACAAACCCCCCAAAAACATATGCTTTGATACCAACACAATATCTGATCTGTCATGGATATTCTACTAGAATAGTTCATCACAATATATCTTCCATGTTTCTACAATATATTTTTATGGAGTTCTTTACTTAAGATTTAGATTAAATGTTACTCGCTTAATGCATGAAAATATTGAAGTAACTTAAACATAAATAAAATAAGCTAAGAAAATAACACACCATCCACACAATGAACATGAGATGTACCATGTGAAAAACCAATAGGGGAAGAATTGATCTAGAAGGTGAGGCATATGCCCTATTCTTTTCTTCTTAGTTATGAAATGTAAATACAAAGAAAGGGGCACTCATGATGGGGATTCCATGGACACTATGACCAATATGGGTACTACAAGATCTTCTACTTCCTTTGTTCTATTTCAGAATCCTACTCCCACAGGCTCATCTTAACTATACATGAATACAAAGGGAAATAAGAATGGAAGCCCTTCCTTTCCTAGTGGCCTAGTATTTTGACATGGCTTCATAGTTGTCTAGGGTTTGGGTTAGGGTTTTTATGTGCCTCAACCCCAAATTAATGTTATGGTTTTTGAACCTCTATTAAATTTTCTTGAAAGTCGAAATGTGAGTAGATCCACTTGTGTGATTAATGGAAGTCGACATGGCATCCACTTGGTACCATGGTGATCAATAGGATAGGTCAACTTGCGGGAGGAGTAATTTTCACACACAAACTCCGATTGAGGTGATATTCGTTCCATTGGAAATCTATTGAAGTGTTGAATGATGTCAAGAGGTTGTAACCTTTTCTTGCAAAGTTTTGACTCAAAAAATAACGGTTTAAGTCCTCAAATGAGCTCTAGAAAGTTCTAAACCCCAAATCACCAAAGTGGGACTTTCCCTTAAAATGACCGTAAAAGCCAATATCTCCAATATTTTTACCTAAAATGTACCAAAATAAATATCAAATTATACAATAATCCATTCTAAATTACATACATACTATTATTTTTTAATTAAAATGATGTAATTTTGATAATTATTATATTTTCAAATATTTATCATATAATATTTTTTTATTATTGTCTTAATTAATTGTTTGAATTTATTTATTATTAATTTAC
>SNQJ01S0057865.1:32366-43317 GCA_010110895.2 Picea sitchensis
TTATGAGATATGTAAATGGAACAAAAGATTTTGGCATTAGATATTCCACTTCAGAAGACTTCACACTTATTAGATACACTGATAATGATTGTGGAGGCAACATAGATGATAGGAAAAGTACCTCTAGGTACACATTTCATTTTAGAACAGGTATGGTATCATGGGCATCAAGGAAGAAACCCATAGTGACTCTTTCTTCAACAAAAGCAGAGTACGTTGCAGCTACAAATGCAACTTGTCAAGCAGTTTAGATGAGAAGAATGTTAAAAGATTTGTTGCATGAACAAGATGAACCAACAATAGTATTTTGTGATAACAATTCAACCATCATGTTATCAAATAACCTGTTTCACAAGAAAACCAAGCACATTGATACAAGGTATCATTTTATTAGAGAATTAGTGAATAACAAAGAGATCTGTTTAGAATTTTGTAGGTCAAAAGAGCAAGTCATGGATATTTTCACAAAATCTTTAGAAAGAGATTTTTTTCATCATTTGTGTAGTAGTGTGGGAGTTTGCGTAGTAACAAATGATTGACAGTTGAAGTAAATTCAAATTTTGGATGTAAATTTTTGGTGTCATTTAAATCCCACCTACTTATAATTAAGGGGGAGTGTTGGAAATAGTAATTACAAGTCGATGACCTTTATGTCTCTACCGATTTGTCATTCATTCATTCATTCAGTCAGTCAGTATGTCTCTCTCAATGTAGGCAATGACTTCTCAAACTTACCATCACATAAAAGATTTACTGTATGAGCTATTTTTAGTAAATAAATCTCTGTTATGTTTAAGGAATTAGCCATTTTTGTTACTCTTTAGATGACGATGAACATATATTGAACTACAAAGCCTTTATTACAATTTGTAATGCTGTATGGGAAAAATCTAACTACACATATATTGCTCCCAATTAAAGTAAATGATGTATAACTAGGTGCACAGTGTTTTATGTGGTAGATAAAGCACACGATGAATGTACACTAACTTGTTTGAAAGAAAGGCACTTTCTAGTTAGGATCTTTTTAATATTCTTTTGAGGATATGAGTATTTCCATTTTTACATGGTATCTTTTTAAGATATGAGGACTGGTAACATTTTAAGATATGAGTATTGTATTAACTATTTTTATAATGTAAAGGTAGGAGATGAAAATTCTTATAATATGATGTAGAGGTCGAAGATGAAAAATTATTTAGGTAGATTCAAAGAGAGATAGAGTAAGTGGAGAGTGAGTATAGTGGGTACTCTACTCTTTCTATACACACTTTGATGGATCAAAATTCAGATCTTCTTTCATATACACCACCATCCCTAGCATTCAATATTGTGTAGAAGGGCGGATATTAGCTATCGTCAAAGTAACTTCAAACGCGATTGACTGATCACGTAGTTTCCGTTGGTATTGCAGCGTCGGGTGCCTAATGAGGTGGTGGATCCATTTTTAGATCATTTACTGTGGTCCCATGTCAACCATCTCCACAAATTAATAACTATAGATTCAGTTACTGGGAGAAAATTGATATTCAATTATTCTATTTGAGAGGGAAAATGATATGGCATGCGATAATAGAATATATTTTGGCATAGGGAATGGAAAAATCCAAACAAGGACGCTCTCCTCATTATTTTTTTTGCATGTATGTATATCACCAAAGGTGTTGTAGGGTCAAAAAAGAATTGTATTTTTGTAGGTTCTAATATTTACTTATTTTTTCAAAGCCATGGTATTCAATCAATTAAGTAGCAGTGCACTTCATTGTAATGAAATTATTTTATAATAGATGTTAGTTATTTTATATATGTATATGCATTTCAAAGGGGTATACCTATGCAAAATTTAGTACTCAAATCACTATGCTAAGAGGGTCACTTGTCCCACAAACAAAAGGTCTCATACACCAATTTAGTGTCTGGTCATGACTTTAAAATTAGAATATACTAGCAATTTTCCATGAAAGTGCAAAAAATACAACATTCTAAGTTGGAGAGGTAGAAATGTTCTAATTTAAAAAATATTTTGTAGAAATGTTTTAATTTAAAAAAAAAGGTAATAGCAATGGAAAAAACAATAAGGAAATTTTTAGTTATAAGTAATTTTTTATAAGTTTTATGAATGAAAATTAAAAATCAATTTATGTGTGTAGATATAATTTTTTATAATATAAATATTATTTTATTTTATTTTATTTTATTAAAAAACAATTTGATAATAATTATTATCTATTTGAACAAAATAAATAAATAAATTAAATACCATGACTGAAAAGGCTCATGGACGAAATTCTCCAAGCTTCGATGAGAAAACTTGAGAAGGTGTCAGATGGAAAAATCGGGAAAAGTGCCTAAGCATATGGATCGAACAAAGTGCCGATGGGAAATTTAGAATAGTACCTATGGAGGATCGACCCAAATCACCCATGTGTTAGAATTAATGATTAATTTAGGGATTGGTTTGGAGTTGGTTTTGGTTTGTTGGAGTTGTTGAGATATTCTCTCAACCTCCAGATCTATGTTGGGAATAAGTTGGATCTGACTCCAACTATTTATATGTATTGTAATTGAGATTCAATAAGTAATAAAAAATCATTATTGTGTGTTGTGTGCAAGCTCTCTCTGCTCTCTCATTTTATTAATATGGTATTAGAGCAAGGACAACCTTGACTCTCTCACGAGAGGGGCTGGAATATGAAATAGAATGAGAGAAATTCTCTGTAGATATATATATCATAAGATTAGCTTAACATAGGTATATGTAAGAGAAAGTAGATTGGTTTTGGAGTGATCTGTGAGTACGTTGTTGCTGAGAGAAATATTTGACGTTGCCTCTACTATTGCAAATCTGGAAATCAACGCTGTGTGGAGAAGAACTATTGTTGGTCCCAGATCTAAAGAGACACCTGCGCATAAGACGACTACTGCCTAGAAAAGTCGCGCAACCTACCGTTGTAATTTTGTGCATGAGGAATCGAGGGAGGAACCATTGACTGCCCAGATTTGCTTGGAGAAATCGTTGATCCATTGTCAAGCCAAGTCGTTGTGCTAGAGTTGTGTGAAGAGGAGACCCGTGAATAATTCAAAGGATCTCAAAGATCCCCTGTGATTCAAGCTATGATGGTGAAGGTTTGATCGCTACAAAAGGTCATGATCGTTGATGCAGTATTGTGTACCATTTTCTCTCAGATTATCTGTTTTAGATCTTGAAAGTGTTTGTAAGTGTTGGTGTGCTTAAAGTTTTTTATATATTTACGTGTTTATGTAAAAGAAAGTAGGAACTCTTGTATCTTGATATAAGATGGCAGCCCCGGTTTCAAGAACAACTGTTCTTATTGGAAGTCACCTTGTATAATTGAATGTTGAGGACATTCCGTATCCAAAATGCTCTTCTAGACACTGAAGGATAGCCGAAAGCAAAAATTTGACAGATGGAGGCATGTTCATAGAATGCATCAATAATTGACATCTTTTATCACAGAAGCCCTGATGAGTCGAGTTGTCAAATTGTCCATTGTACAAGTTCATGAATGATGGTCTGAAGCATTTATGCTTTAAATGAGTTGAATGGTAAGCTCGAAGAAGAGGAAGAGAAAGAGCGCAGTCCAGAGGCATCAAAGTGAGTGTAGGAGCTGATGAAGACCAGATCAAACAAAGATCTATGTTGTGATTTGAGAATTGTAATATGTGGTTTATTTGTAATGTAATCATTAAGGGAGGGTGTTAGAATTAATGATTAATTTAGGGATTGGTTTGGAGTTGGCTTTGGTTTGTTGGAGTTGTTGAGATATTCTCTCAACCTCCATATCTATGTTGGGAATAAGTTGGATCTGACTCCAACTATTTATATGTATTTTAATTGAGATTCAATAAGTAATAAAAAATCATTATTGTGTGTTGTGTGCAAGCTCTCTCTGCTCTCTCATTTTATTAATACCATGTGCACATAATTCATCCACCGATGAACGAATTGGGAAAGTGTCGATGAGGAATCGGCCCAAAGAGCTATGCTTGAAGTTTCAATAATTGCAAGGATTGGACTGATTTATAAGTTCACAAGCATGACAAATTTATGTATCTTTATGTAGATTACAAAACACAACAATTGAAATTCGCTCCTTCTCCTATTTTAGCAATTTCCCTGTACTCTATGCTTTTCTATCTACTGTTGCTCATTACCTGTCCAAACATTGGCAATTTAAACGTTGTACCAATTGATTTTAAAGTGTATTGATTCAATCAAAGCAAGAAGGCACATTCATTGGAGTCCATAGAGACTTTGACCAATGGGAGTCATCGATCGACTTAAGCGATTCTTCCATCAACAATCCAAAATATTGAACCATCTGCCATCATCTACGATAGTTTTTCTTGAAAATAGTGAAATCAATAATTTGTCTAAACCATTGTCGGTTTCAGTAAGGTATCAGATGTAATATAATATTCAAAAACATTAATATTCAATAGGTATCAATGGGACAACAAAATATTGAGAAGAGCAACACAAAAAATGATATCTTTATTCAAAGAAAACAATGTTCACTTACCTCTTCGAGAGGAAAACCTCCAGCAGAGTAGAGCTCTATTACAATAATTTTCAAGACAAAGTTTCTCATGCCCCCTACTCTTATTTATACTAATTCTATCTTCTGAAAAACATTCTAGAGGAAGATCTTTCTAGAAGCGGAAGATTCTATTAGATCTTCTTACATTGTCTTGTTCACATTTGACTTGGAATTTAATTTAAATATCTGGTCACTAAAGAATTCAACCCAATGGTATTCAATTTGATTGGAGGGAGTTAAGGGAAAATAAAGGAATCAACCAACAAGAGATTCAACTGCCTAAGGAGAGAGAGAAATATAGTCCCTGCAGAATAAAATACCTTAAGCAGTAATTAATTTAGATTCCCATGAAAAGCACATTCGACTAACAAACAAATTCTTTGACTTCAAAGGGAAATGAACACTGGACATTGGAGAGCAATCATGGTTCTTTATTTCCATTAAACCAATTAGGAAACAATTAAGATAAACACATGGGAGTCCATTTTCTCATCTCAGGAATGAAGTAAAAGAACAAATTAATGCTCAACATAATGAAATCAAGCACAACCAATCACCAATAAACTCAAAATTTTTGCATTAGAGACCCAAACAAGAAAAAACGACATCGAGTGAGGCTCAATTAACCAATCACCAATAAACTCAGAAGTTTTGCATTAGAGACCCAAACAAGCAAAAACGACATCAAGTGAGGCTCATTCTTTCCATTATGGCAATCTCTGGTTACACTGCATTCATGCTTATTATTCCTCTTTCTCTCCTGGATAAAAGAACCTTTGCAAATGAGAGAGGTAAGAAATAGGGAGTGCTAGGGGGTAGGGGAAGGTCAATAGACTCGACCCTTCATTTCCCATACCTCATCCTTTTCTTGACATGTTTAATTTTTTTTAAATTACATTTAATTATGTATTTTCCTCTCATTTTCTCATTTTTTGTCCTATTTGACATTCACATTTACATTTTGTACATAGTATATTGACTTTCATGAATTGTCAATTTAATCTTACAAGTATTGATTCTTACACCCATTTGTCGATCCAGATCCATTTCGGATCAACACCAATCTGAAGCATGCTTTTCATATGCAACAATATGTATGCCCAATAAAAACTTGAAATACAATGCATAACTTATAATACATGTATATGAAAACACCAACTGGATGCAAAACTAAGACATTCCAACGATCCATAGACATTGATGTTTTATCACTCTTAACACCAAGTCACCCCGAGCTAGGGCTATGATTCCACTAGGGAAAAGGCTATCTAAGACAACTAAGATCTCACAATCAACACAACAATGGCTAGGCCAAGGTACTAAAAACTACCCACAATTCCAACCTACAACCTCTCATTCCCCATCATCCCACACAACTCAGGGAAGTGTACCCACTTCTCTACATCACAGTCTCTTGGGTTGTCCCACTTCCCTTCTAGGGCTCCAACACAAGTCGACCAAGAAGTCCCATATCTCTATGGCTCCAGGAACTCTAGATTCGATAATGGAGTCTTCAAGCACCCTCCAAGCCTCACACCCAGGGAAACCTATCCGAAACAATTCTCCCTCTAGGGATCCATCCTTTCCCTAGGAAAACTAAGGAGAACGTTTCACCCAAATCGATGAAGGATTTAGAGGGTTCAACAAGGCCTCAATGGATCCCTAGTTCACACCCAATATTCTAGAACAAGAATGGAAATAATGAATGATGAAAATGATCGAGTGAATGAGAATGGATATTTTTTCCACTAAGTCCCAAAGTTTATAATAATAGAAATAATAATATAATTTTAAGGTCACAACCAAGATAGACACTAAATTGGTGTTTGAGACACCCTTGTTTGTGGGACAAGAGACCCCCTCCATGTAGCGATTTGACTGTTAAATCCTATGGAAGTGTGTATGCCCTAGCCCCGTTTGGATTTGAACTTGTGACCTCTTAAGAGGAAACATATATGTTCTTAACCATCAGGCTGACTCATGCATGTCAAATATTTGACAAGTGGCACTCAAATAACCACTTCCCCACCACTTGGGAACTCATCCCATTACTTGGGAACATAGGATAAAACAATAACATGAGGACTTAGGCTATGACCTAGTATTAATTTAATGTTTTAATTATCCCTTTTTTCTTAAGCCCATTTCCTAATCCCTTAGCCCCCTTTCCTTCTCATGGAGTCCTAGCCCCTCATAGTCTCTTGTCTGACTTGGTTTACAGTAGTGATGTATTTATTAGTATATCAAAGTGTAATTACAATTTACATTGCTAGGCTCACTGGCCTTTCATCATATAGTCTCTATGGCCTGATATCACATAGGCACTCTAGCCAAAAACATCATGGATCACCAACCTATAAAAGAACATATACACATATACACGTTTAGAACCTAAGGATAAACTTGGGGATTTTACACCATTCATGCATATGTCTCAAGATGATGCCAACGATATGTGGAGCATGTAAAATTTTATTTGTAGGTGATTTCCACACATACAAATAAAATAATGGTGTGAAGATAGTGCCAACTATATGTGGAGCATGGTCAATATAATGCACATCTAATATAATGGATGAATCTGAATTCCAAAAATAGGTAAACAAATATTGGATGTTCACTTCAACTTCCACTTTAAATAGAGATTGGGAGGAAGTGACGGCACTGGAACTTGGTCTATCTATATCTATCCCTTTTTTTGACTCCTTTTTTAGGTCTTCTCTATATCCAAATTTATCCATCGATGTATCTTCTAAGTTAGAGCCACCAAACTCCTTGAAATGTCTAAACTTATTCTCTAGACCTACCATGATAATTGCCATGTTGAGATAGATGTTAGTGACTTGTGCTTCTAGATTTGAAAATCTCTCTTCTAGCTCATCGCGTGGATTATTTCTATACTCATTTGCGATGGCTAAGGTTTTTTAAACATTATTCCAATTCTTGGATCTTACAAATCCAACAAACCCCCCAAAAACATATGCTTTGATACCAACACAATATCTGATTTGTCATGGATATTCTACTAGAATAGTTCATCACAATATATCTTCCATGTTTCTACAATATATTTTTATAGAGTTCTTTACTTAAGATTTAGATTAAATGTTACTCGCTTAATACATGAAAATATTGAAGTAACTAAAACATAAATAAAATAAGCTAAGAAAATAACACACCATCCACACAATGAACATGAGATGTACCTTGTGAAAAACCAATAGGGGAAGAATTGATCTAAAAGGTGAGGCATATGCCCTATTCTTTTCTTCTTAGTTATGAAATGTAAATACAAAGAAAGGGGCACTCACGATGGGGATTCCATGGACACTATGACCAATATGGATACTACAAGATCTTCTACTTCCTTTGTTCTATTTCAGAATCCTACTCCCAGAGGCTCATCTTAACTATACATGAATACAAAGGGAAATAAGAATGGAAGCCCTTCCTTTCCTAGTGGTCTAGTATTTTGACATGGCTTCATAGTTGTCTAGGGTTTGGGTTAGGGTTTTTATGTGCCTCAACCCCAAATTAATGTTATGGTTTTTGAACCTCTATTAAATCTTCTTGAAAGTCGAGATGTGAGTAGATCCACTTGTGTGATTAATGGAAGTTGACATGGCATCCACTTGGTACCATGGTGATCAATAGGATAGGTCAACTTGCGGGAGGAGTAACTTTCACACACAAACTTCGATTGAGGTGATATTGGTTCCATTGGAAATCTATTGAAGTGTAGAATGATGTCAAGAGGTTGTAACCTTTTCTTGCAAAGTTTTGACTCAAAAAATAACAGTTTAAGTCCTCAAATGGGCTCTAGAAAGTTCTAAACCCCAAATCACCAAAGTGGGACTTTCCCTTAAAATGACCCGTAAAAACCAATATCTCCAATATTTTTACCTAAAATGTACCAAAATAAATATCAAATTATACAATAAACCATTCTAAATTACATACATACTATTATTTTTTAATTAAAATGATGTAATTTTGATAATTATTATATTTTCAAATATTTATCATATAATATTTTTTTATTATTGTCTTAATTAATTGTTTGAATTTATTTATTATTAATTTACCTCCAATACATACTTCTAAATTTTGTTATTTCCTTGATTTCTATACTTGTTGTATTTTGAAATATTTTTCTTCTAATATTTTATGTTCTTGAAAACCCAATAGAGGAAAAATTGAGCTAGAAGGTGATGCATATGCCTTGTTCTCTTAGTTATGAAATGTAAATACAAAAAAAGGGGCACTAGGTCAATATGGCTACTACACTATCTTCTACTTCATTTGTTTTATTTCAATATCTCACTCCTATAGCTTCTTCTTAACTGTAGAGGAATACACATTGCAATAAGAATGAAACCCCTTCCTTTCCTAGTCCCCTAGTATTTTGACATAGCTTGATAGTTGTCTAGGGCTTGAGTTAGGGTTTTTATGTGCCTCAACCTCAAATTAATGTTATGGTTTTTGAATCCTCTATTAAATATTATTGAAAGCCCATGTGTGATTAGCTCTACATGTGTGAGTAATGGAAGTTGATATGACATCCACTTGATACCATGATGATCAATAGAGTATGTCAACTTGCAAGAGGCATAACTTTTGTACAAGAACTCCAATTGAAGTGATATTAGTGTCATTGGAAATTCCTTGAAGTGTAGAACAATGTCAAGAGGTTGAAATCTTTGCTTGCAAAGTTTTGACTCAAAAACTAATTGTTTAAGTCCTCAAATGGACTCTCTAAAAATCTAATCCCCAAATCACCAAAATGAAACTTCCCTTAAAATTCCAAATTTTAACCTAGAATATACCAAAATAAATAACAAATTATATAAAAATTCATTCCAAATTACCTACAAACTATTATTTTTTAATTAATTGTGATTTTCATGCTTATATTTTTAAATATGTATGATATAATATATTTTATTATTGTGTTAATTAATTCTTTGACTTTATTGATTATTAATTTATCTCAAAACATATTATTAAATTTTGTTAATTCCTTGATTTCTATAGTACTATATTTTGAAATATTTTTCTTCTAATATTTTGTGTTATTTTATTTTAACATATTTGATACATTTATATGTATGATGTAATGTTAATTCACGTCACATGCATATAATTAAATTTCCATGATTATTAAATTTTGATATACTTGTAAATTTTAATGGATGCCTTAATTTCCATGCTGATTATATTTTGAAATATTTGTACCTCATGTTTTGTATTATTGTCTTCCTTCATTCCTTTACTTTCATGCTTATTATATTTTGATATAGTTGTCATGTAATGTTTTTTTTATTATTGTGTGGCCTATGGTGGGTAGCGGTGATATTTTAATTTATTTTTATTTGGAGTTTTCGGTAAGATAATTTACATGGTGATAAATATATCAGTAGTAATTTAATATTTTATACAAAATATGAATATAAAATGGAATTTTTATAAAAATGTATTTAGAATGTGATATATGTAATTACAATTTATATAACAACATATTCTTGATTCCGTTTCATATTCAGAACTCTTGGTCTTGTTTGAAGCCTGTCATGGCTCAATTCAGCTCAGTGGATCTTAGATGGTTGTTTTGCTATTTTGTGCTGCCGGGGAGCGCTGTTATCACATTCTTGGTTTTCGGTGCGTGGAGGAAGACATACCAGAGGCTTCCTCCCGGTCCTTCAGGATGGCCTCTTATAGGAAATCTGTTGCAGGTGGGTAACAAGCCCAACGAATCGTTCTTCCAACTTGCTATCAAATACGGGCCGCTCATGACCCTCTCTCTCGGAATGAAAACCACAGTGGTGGTCTCGTCTTCCGCCATGGCAAGGGAGGTTCTCAAAACCCATGACCACATATTGTCAGGCCGGATCGTCACACAGGCAGCCAAGGCTCTTTCCCAATACAAGTATTCCATGTCGTTTAGCCAATATGGATCCCATTGGCGCATGCTCAGACGTGTATCCAATACCGAACTCTTCTCTGTGAAGAGGCTGGAAGCTCTGCAACACCTCAGAAGAGATCAAGTAAATCGAATGATTCATCAGATTTTCCAAGACGCTGTGAAGCGAAAGTGTGTGGATATTGGACACACTGCCTTCCAGTCCTCCTTTAATCTGTTAGGCAAAATGGTCTTCGGTAAAGACGTGTTCGATCCCCAATTCGCTCGAGCTTCTCGAAAGTTGAAAGACGCCCTTTCTGAACTGTGTGTGCTATATACAACTCCCAACCTCGCAGACTTCTTCCCTTGCCTTCAGTTCTTGGATCCCCAGGGCGTGTACCGTAGTTCGGAAATATGTTTAAAACAGTTGTATGCCGTTATGGACAAATTCATAGAGGATCGACTGGGTACGAGGTCAAGCGAAAACAGT
>SNQJ01S0057865.1:43327-53922 GCA_010110895.2 Picea sitchensis
TTTAAATTAAACTTTCGGAAATAAATATATGTGCCCTCCAAGGATTTGCACTCAACCCTTCAGCGACCTCCTTCTCTTTTACCCACGAACCAACAAACATATAAACTAACCCTTCGCTCGAGATTTGGGTTATAACAACAATTTCGAAGGTCACAACTCTTCCTTGGTGAATTGAAAACACACAGATCGACCTCTTACAGCACGCAAATCGAACCTCCAACATGCTGATCGAATCTCCAACAATTGCACGGTTCCTCCATGCGCAGGTTTTTCAGTCGACTTCTCTAACCGCAATCGGTCTGCTTCCCCGCACGTGCCTGTAAACCAGAATACATATAAACCAGGCGAGACGAATCCAAACTAAACACGAACAAAACCTTCTTCCACGGTCTTCACAACTCGACCAGACTTCACCCCATGATCTTTCTCGTTGATGTTTCCTTCAGACCAACGAGCTCTCTCCCGTACGACTCAACCACTCTCACTATGATACCATGGTTGAGCAGTGGAAACAAATCAAGAATAAAATCAAGTGAATTTAATGGAAAACAAACAAGAGACCCCACAGAAGAAACAACAGTTGGTAAAGTTATTAATACGAAACATCCACGGGACAATAGAAATAGCTAATTTTATTTCTCAAATAGGGATATTACAAATACTTAGGAGCGGGCTTACAATTCATTCACTGAACTGTCTCTATGGGATACACATTTATAATCACAAATTCCATTTATTGAAATTAATTCTCTAACCATTGAACCCAATTAATTTTGGAGCATTGGATTAATTCTCTAACCATTGGACCCAATTATTTTTGGAGAATCAATTATGATTTCGTTGAAATAATATGTTAAGTCACTTGTTCAACACAAACTCCCATGCTACAGCAGGCTCCGAGTCAAGGTTGATGGACACAATTATTTTTGGAGAATCAATTATGATTTCGTTGAAATAATATGTTAAGTCACTTGTTCAACACAAACTCCCATGCTACAGCAGGCTCCGAGTAAGGTTGATGTAGATAAATGTATTCATTGGATGGCTATGCAATGGGAGGATGCTAAGAAGGGGGTTAGGCTTTTATTTAGGAGGATAATCATTTAATATATGGTCATGTTTATCCTAGAACTATTTCTTGGAATTTATTAATAGAAAAGTAGTTGACATGGTGACCCAAAATAAATTCCTTCCATAATTTTTTCGGGAAATATAGAGGTATCTCCATGTTATTGAAGAAAGGTTTGTGGAACGCCATGAACTATCTATCGATCGAGTTATCCTTAATTTGTTCCACTGGATGCACCAATCTATACAAATATGTCTCTTGTTCACTACTGGTTGTAGTCCAGTTCTAGGATCAATAAATAGTGACATCAAATCTTATTTTGTAATGTTCAAGTCTCTGAATTGGTTTTATTGGTGTCATTCCTGTCATAGTCAAACATACTAGCCCTATATTTAAAAATACTGGTTAATTGTCTTTAGACACTTGTAATGGATGAAACACCCTACCCTATATTTAGAAATACTGGATAGTTGTCCTTAGGCACTTGTAATGGATGATACAATGACCTCCAATGAAGTGGACAATGGAAATCAATTATTCTCTCTTGTACTCCTAAGTTAGGGACAATTGATCTCAAAGACATCAACCCTTAATTAATTTCTATGTTTAAGTTTGTTGGTTGTGGGTTGGGATTTTATATGTCTTTCTGTGGGGTTTTGGTTGTGTACAGGTCCCATATTAATTATTGTGCGATTTTATATAAATTAGGTTGTTTTTTAAATTAACTTAAATTTTTTTAATCAACAAACTAGAGAAAACCATTACCTGATACAATTAAATTGATCACAGTAGCCGTACGAGAATGGATGAGAGGGCAGTTGCAGGATGAGTTCAGTTTTAATTTAATCTAATAGCAATACATTTCGGAAGGCAGGCGTGGCGTGGGAATCGCCTCCAATGGCACGGCCTTCTCCAGTGTAATACTAAACCTGTCGCTTATGTCCACTTGGTGCGCAGTCATGCCTTGGGGAGGTGTCCACTCGAATGAATGAAGGAGGGACGCCAACAGAAGATGGACCATCCGGCTCGCCAAGGGAAGCCCCACGCACATTCTCCTTCCTGCTCCGAACGGAATCAACTCGAAATTTTGTCCCCTGTAATCCACACTACTCATCTCGTCATCAATAAATCTCTCGGGGATGAATTTCAACGGCTCCTTCCAGATCGAAGGGTCCCTTCCGATTGCCCACACGATTATTTGGGTATGCTTGGGTATCACGAATCCCGCAATCTCACAACGGTTATCTGCTCTGTGAGGGATGAGTAAAGGAACCGGCGGGTGCAATCGGAACACTTCTTTGACAACCGCGCGGAGATAAGGGAGACGCTCTGCGTCACTCTCTTCCACCATTCGCACCTGCCCGACTACCTCTTCCAATTCGGCTTGGACTCGTTTCATCTTCTCCGGATTGTAGATGAGTTCTGCCATCGCCCATTCAATTGTGTTTGCGGTGGTCTCAGCCCCTGCACCAAATAAATCCTGCAACAAAAATAATTAAACATGAGAAAGAAGGAGAAGCTTTTATAATTTTCTCATTTCCATCAAAGTTTAATCAAAGCCAAGAGATTGCCCATATAATCAATTTGAAAATTCGTGGTGTAACAAAAGCTAGAGGTTATACGATAGGAAGCATTGCCCCCAAAATCAATTTGAAAATTTGTGATATAACAAAATCCTACACTAAGAAAGAGCTGTGAGCAATCATTAAGTAACCAAAGGCGTACAGTTATGTAGCCTCTGATATGGGCGAGAGTAAATTCGTCGCTTCTCATCTCCAGCAGGACGTCCAAGAGATCCTTTTCGCTATAACTTCTGTCACTGTTTTCGCTTGACCTCGTACCCAGTCGATACTCTATGAATTTGTCGATAACATCATATAACTTTTTGGTATATATTTCCGTACTACGGTACACCCCGTGGGGATCCAAGAACGGAAGGCAAGGGAAAAGGTCTCCCAGGTTAGGAGTTGCGTGAAGCACCGCCAGTTTAGAAAGGACGTCTTTCAATGCTCGGTCGAACTGGGTATCGAACACGTCTTTACCGAAGATCATTTTGCCTAACAGATTAAAGGAGGACTGGAAGGCAGTGTGCCCAATATCGACACACTTTCCGTTCACAGCGTCTTGCAAAATCTGATGAATCGTTCGATTTACTTGATCTCTTCTGAGATGCTGCAGAGCTTCCAGCCTCTTCACAGAGAAGAGTTCGGTATTGGATACACGTCTGAGCATGTGCCAATGCGATCCATATTGGCTAAAGACCATCGAAGTCTTGTATTGGGAAAGTTCCTTGGATGCCGGTGAGACGATCCGGCCGGCACATATGTGATCATGGGTTTTGAGAACCTCCCTTGCCATGGCGGAAGACGAGACCACCACTGTGGTTTTCATTCCAAGAGAGAGTGTCATGAGCGGCCCGAATTTGCAAGCAAGTTGGAAGAATGATTCGTTGGGCTTGTTACCCACCTGCAACAGATTTCCTAAAAGAGGCCATCCTGAAGGACCGGGAGGAAGCCTCGAGTATGTCTTCCTCCACACATCGAAAACCAAGAATGCGATAACAGAGCTCCCCAGCAGCACAAAATACCAGAACCACCATCCAAGATCCACTGGGCTCAATAGAGCCATGACAGGCTTCAAAGAAGACCAGCAGAAGGAAGAAAGAGTATTGAATCTGAAACGAAATCCAGAATATGTTGTGTTATATAACTTGTAATTACATTCATCACATTCTACAAAACAGGTAAAGCGCGTTAAGCACGTTGCATTACGTGACATGCAAAAACAGCTAATTGAGATTTGACAAAAACTATTATAAATTTTTATCGGTTCTAACGATCATTTGCTCATCAATTTTACTTTTATTTTATGCCTCTAATATATATTGTTTGGATTTATTAGAGTATGATTTATCTATTGCATTAAGAATAGCTAGATGTTTTAAGATTTTACAAAATGAAATTTAAAAATTTGATGGAGGGTAAATTTTTTTTTATTTAATTGTATGGTATGTTTTGTATATTTTTTTATTAAATAATAAAAATATATTTATATTTTAAGATTTTACAAGATCAAATTTTCATTTGATAAAGGGTAAATTTTTTATTTATTAAATTGTATGGTATCTTTTGTATTATTTTTTTATTAAATAATAAAAATATATATTTAAAAAAATTGATTTGATTAAATATTTAATAAATCTAAAGTTATATTAATATAATTATTTAATTAAAATTATTAAATATATTTTTATTAAAAAAATTATTTAAATAAATTAATCATCTCTATTGTTAATTGGGTTTAGTTTGAATGGTTAAAAAAAATGATTATTATCCTCTTCATCTCTATTCAATTTATAAAAATAATATATTAAGATCTTAACCAAAAAAAACACCTAAATTCAATTTCTAAAAGTAATATATTGAAATCTTAACCAAAAAAAAATAAAAATCAATCACCATTATCTTTTATTTATATTTTTATAAAGATATTATTTGTGTTTATCATAATATAAATTATATTATCAAAATTCCAAATCAAAATAAATTAAAAAACCATTTGTGCCCACCCCACCATAATAGAAAACATTACATAATAAATATATCAAAATATAATAAGCATAAAGTCAACTATCAAAATAAGCATGAAATTAAGGAATGAACTAAGATAATAATACAAACATGACATGCCAAATCTTTCAAAATATAACAAGTAATAACAAATTGTAATTTGACATCATAAGTCACAATTATCTGTGATGATGATGGGTGGAGAGTTTACTTGAAAAGTTGGATTTACAAACTTTTCACCTAATTTATATTCAAAAATCTCAAAAAATATAATAAACAATTCAAAATATAATAAACATTGATATCAAATAATAATATGATAATCATGAATATTGATGGATAAATTCATGTAATGATACAAAACATTATAGGATAAATATTCCAAAATATAATAAGCATGAAAATAAGTAATCAATTAAAGTTTAATAATGCATATGAGGTAAATTATCATTGCATCATAAATATATAAAAAAATGTTAAAATTTATATTGAAATATAATAAGTTTGAAAGTTAAGGAGTGAATAAGATAATAATACAAAATAAATATAATAAGTTTGAAAGTTAAGGAGTGAATAAGATAATAATACAAAATATTACAAGGTAAATATTTCAAAATATAATAAGTATAAAACTTAAGAAATTAATTAAAATTTAAAATTTAATAGTATGTATATGAATGGATTAATAACAAATGTTGTATGGCAGTGTAGTCCTTGCCAAATAATAAACTAAGCTGTCATGTATATGTCCTCTTTGTTAGAGGGCTAGTGGCCACAAAACTATGTCATTTATAAAGTCACACATGTGTTGGTTTTATTATCATGTCACCTGAAATTTAAAAGCAAGAGAGTGAAAAGCCTTGTAAGCCATAGTTGTTATTATAATGTTCAAGAGATATATGTTTCAGTGAACCAGTATATACATCCTACATGAAATCTTTAGTCCACCATTCCATCACATTCCTTCTTTTATTTATTTGAAGGAGTAATGAAAGCATGGTGTTTCCCAGGTGTATAAGATTGTGATTAACGTTAATCAAAGAATAGGAATATGGTACGACTATCATGTTATAGTTTCGCGTCGATATAATTATTTTCTAAAATTCTCTTTCTCTACATTACTTTCTCTTGGATCTATGTATAGGCAACAAGGGCATTTTTATGCATTGAATGGGTGTTGAAACCCTGTAAGCATTGATGATTGGCATAGAAAGATTAGAGATCACAGTGTAAATTGAGAGATGATGAAGAAATCGAAATGAATTACAAACCATATTGAGTAGCGACTGAGTTGAATTTAGGAAGTTTCGTTGTACCTAGATATTTGACTATCCGGATCCAGACTTTGTTAAAAGTCCATTGAAAAATGATTTTCTGATTCCTACGACCAGATGGAAGGTTCCTATGTCAGAAGGTTCTGCTTAAATTCCGATCTATGAGGATTATATGGATCTACGCTCTAGTGTTAAAGTGATTAAAGGTAGAGACGGATGTCCGATCCCTAGATGAGTGGTTCCACTCTCCATATTTTGGTATTTGATAAACCTAACGAGGATTGGGTGTGAGTTAAAGGTTATTAAGAATTAAGCCTCTAGACTTTAGGCAAGGTTCCAAGCCATATTGGTTCTCGTGTGATAAAGACAACCATCATCCACTAGTTAAATTGTAGACCCCACAACCCATACAACATTACAAATCAAAAAAATAATGAAGGTTAAGTTATAGAAAGGTGTGGAATTGTGAAGTGGATCACGTGACATGCCACCCAGATCCTGTCTTAATGATTAAGTCGATTTGTTGAAATATTTGGATATTCGGATCTCTGGATCATTCATATCCAGGATTCTAAATAAAATTTCATTTGGATTATTTCCATGTCCAATGGATTCCAACATCCATATTTTGTATTTCGAGATCTTCCACATCCAAAACAGAGCCTTTCGAGAAATGTATGTATCTGGTGGTTTCAGCTTGCTCGACATCCTAGATTTCGGGGTTCCACATTTGAGTTTCACTCCATAAATGATGGATTGGTTGAACCAAAGGCTCATCGAAGTTTTATATAAATATTGGAACAATTTAGAATTTCATCTTGCCAAGGTTTGAAGGTATCGAGATTTTCTCCCTATCACAAATTATCCTTGCATCTAAAATGTAACGAGCAAAAGATGCAGATGTTGCAATAGACTAGCTTTTATTTAAATGGAAATATTGGGCACAAACAAAAAACCTAATAGTGCATCTTTAATTATGGATTAAAGAGCCTCCTAAATTCTTGTAGAAAGAGGTTCAATTCATCTATCAATAGTTGTATAGGAAAATGATTTAATTTAAAAATATATATACAAAATTCAATAAAACAATATTAAACATTGGAAAACACCATAAATTTGTACTCAACATGTTAACTAATATGTAGTCACCAAAATGATTTAATTTTTTTTTTAATTAAAAAAATTCATAAACAATATTGTGAAATTGAGTAAAGTTGGATAGTTTCTTCGTCTTTCCCTTTTACAAAATCTCTCTAATGTCATTTTTTTCGTATTTGTGGGCCCATACATTGATGGTGTGAAGAACAAAATCAAGCATTCCAAATGTGGAGTGGCTCAAACATATCTTACAATTATTTTACTGCTACCTCTCATTCTTCTTTGTGACAAAGGCATGGTTGTGACAAATGCATGGACTAGCCTCCTAAAACCTAGAAATGTTTTTACATAAAGTGATATTAATGTGTAACATGATTATGTAATAAAAACCTAAAATCCAAAAATAATATATAGTAAGAATGAAATTCTATTATTTTATAAATTAATTGATCAATTATTTTAAGTATTTAAAAAGTTAATCTATTTTATTTTAAGTATTTAAAGTAATGATTATTTGATTCTAAAATAAAGTTTAAGGAAATATATTAAAAATCTAAAATCCAAAATTAATATATAGTAAAAATGAAATTCTATCTTTTTATAAATCTATCTACCAATTATTCTAAGAATTTTATAATTCAACTTATTTGTATTTGGAATAGTAAGTAATGATTGTTCTCACTGCTAATTCACCACTTAATTATTATTAATTTTGCCACCTAAAAAAATTACAAACCCTTAATCTTCTCTGACAAATTAGGTGTTATAATATGTTATATATTAAATTTGTTATTTCAATTTCTAAAATTAAACAAACTTTACTAAATTATCATTAGTTTTGCTACCTTCTAATAAAATATTAAAAATTCACAATTTTTATTTTATAATTCTTCAAATTAAATATACTAAATTATCATATCAATTTCTAAAATTAAAAAAACTTTTGTATATATTTTAATACAAAATTTAAATTTTCTTAATTCACCAAAAAATTAAATACAAAAAAATCAAACAAATAAACAATGCATGGAAATTATTAATTAATCGATTATTATTTCACTAAAGTTTTATTATGAGTAGCTTATCTTATTGCTTTTAAATGAATTAAAACCAACTTATATTACTATTAATTATACTTATCCAAATCATCAGAATCCAGGACTTTGTAATAATGGTGATAGGAAAAAGGTTACTATCAAAAAATTTGTCCAAATTTTACTATTAAAAAATCTCTATCAAAACATTTTCCAAATTTTGTTATAAATTATATAAAATCATCATCATATTACAAAACAAAATTTAACCACTAATTTAATGAGATTGTAATAACTATTGTGATAGAAAAAAAGTCATTATCAAAACGTTGCACAAATTTTATTGTAATTTAATTTTGTTAATATCTTCCGTGGTGGTCATGTTGTCCCTAATCTTGTAGTACGTGGCGGTTGTATTGCGTAGGCTGTCCGTGGCGGGCGGGTTGTAGACTCCTCTTGTAGCTTAGTATGTATGTCTGAGTATAATCCGGTGGAAGGAATCCAGTGCCGTATCAAGAGTCTCGGGCGGTTTAAAGGCACCGTTCCACTCTTGCGACACTTTCGGAGCCGTATCAGTAGTCTCGGGCTGTTTAAAGGCACAGTTCCACTACTGCGACTCTACTGACGGATCCTTCCTTCTGTGACAGTACGGTGCCTAACCCTTGGTGTCTGTCTCTGCCTATAGCCCTTGGTTGCCGCCTCCTGTTCGGAGGCGTTTGCTTCTTGTCGTCGCTATGATAGGTTGGGTTGCTTATCTACACAAATTTTATTGTAATTTAATTTTGTTAATATCCTTAAATGTTTATCCTTAATTGTGTTGTGCCTAAGATTCCGTAAGAGTAAACTAAAAATTCTGGATATAGGAATGAATAGAAATTAAAGAAAATGAGCCTTTTGAAGTTTAATGAATCTTTTCAGATTGCATAGTATAAGTGTAGGTTGGACAGTAAAATATACCACGGTAATTAACTAAATGAACTTGTAATGTATAATTAATTTAAAACTTTGAACTATGTAAAGGTTGCAATAAGGGATTGAATTGATTAACCAATAAACTTTATGATTTTTTTTTGTGGTTAATTCTTTAACAATGTTTTGAATTTTTTTTTATTTTACCTTGCAATGTATATTATAATTGTTTTTAATTTAATTAATTATACCGTGTACATTGTAATTGTTTTTAATTTAATTATTTATACGGGGTATATATATATATATATATATATGGTAATTATTAATGTGAGCATCAGGAGCTCATTAATTAAGACCACTTTCAGCTTCTTGTATGATTATGGTTATAGAAGCGGGAACCCAGAGAATCATGACACCAGACTCAAATTCTTTCTTCAAACCTCACCACTTTTCCCGTAGATTGCACAGTACTAATAAGGTGTAGATTAGTCAACCAATTGAAACCTCTACCGTGTCATGTTTGGGGCATTTTGCTCAAGCACGTGACCGTCCTACTTGTCCAAAAAAAATAATAAACAAAGTTAAATAATTAATTAAGACAATATTACAAGATATTATATATGATAAATATTTCAAAATATAATAAGTAAACAAATAAGGAGTTAAGTACATTTAACTTAAAATTTATTATTATATAATTTATTATTTATTTTGGTATTTTTTTAAGTGGAAAAGTTGGAGTTATTTGTTTGTAGGGGTATTTTAAGAGCAAATCTCATTTTAGTGATTTGGGGTTTAGAATTTTTAGGAGCCTATTTGAGAACTTACTTGGTCATTTTGGGGTCAAAAATTTATAAGCAAAGCTTTCAACCTCTAAACATGGCTCTACACTTCAATATATTTCAAATGGCATGAACATCATCTTAATCATAGTTTTTATGTGGAAGTTATGTCTTACACGAGTTGACCTATCATATTGATTATCATGGTACCAAGTGGATGCCACATCAACATCCATTACTCACACATGTGGAGCCACGTACATGTGGATTTTCAAGAATATTTAATAGAGGGTCCAAACCATAACATTAATTGGGGGTTAAAGAATGTAAGAACCCTAACCCTAACCCGAGACAACGATTAAGCTATGATAAATATTGGGCCACTAGGAAAGGAAGGGGTTTCATTCTTATGACATTGTGTATTTCTCTATAGTTAACTAAAGCCTCTAAGAGTGGGATATTGAAATAGAACAAAGAAACTAGAATATCCTATAGTAGCCATATTGGCCACAATGTACATGGAAATTACCTAGTGAGTGCCCCTTTCTTTGTATTTACATTTCATAACTAAGAAAAAAAGAACATGGCATAGGCCTCACTTTCTAGCTCGATTTTTCTTGTATTGTTTTTTCCCAATATACATCTTGTGTTCATTGTGTGGATGGTGTATTATTTTATTAGCTTCTTTTATTTCATTTTTAGTTACTTCAATATATTCATGAATTAAGTGTGTAACATTTAAAATCTAAATCTTAAGTAAAACACTACATAATAATAGATTGTAGAAACTTGTAAAATCCATTGTGATGAACTATTCTAGTGCAATATCGATGGTAGTTTAGAGATCATATTGGTAT